>BLYF01000019.1:580779-593901 GCA_014905255.1 Herpotrichia juniperi | reverse complement strand
CCGTGAAAGAGAATCCACTTGCTTCATATTTCCTTCCTCACGACATAACTTTTATAGGTCACTCCATACACCTTTTCCCTCCTCTTTCTTAGCCTTCAATGCAGAAGCGATCATCGTTGATTTGCTGTACGACCCTCTTAAACTACTCCTACAACAGCTTTGGGCATACTCTATAAAATGTTTCCCTACTTTCAGAACATTTACAAGATCTACGAGCTTATGCTGCAAGGCTTGTTGATGTCGGCGAATTTCGATGACATAGCAGTGCACACAAACAGGAAGCCCAGCGACCATGCAGTGGGACGTGAACGCACATCCCTCAACGCGGGCTGGAGATTTGCGCGCTTTACTTCGAATCCCGACTCTCTAAGCTACGATACGCTGAAGCCTTGGATCCTTCCTTGCGCCAACGATTTCCTCAGCGGGTCTAAGCATGAGCGACCTTCTGGGGCTGCCCCGGGAGCCAATGTCAGCTATGTGCAGTCCGATTTTGATGATAATGGTTGGGAAAAACTCGATCTGCCACACGATTGGGCTATCACGGGGACCTTTGACGCTCCAGGAGTCGGTGGCATCCTGGGTCGATTGCCCATCAATGGAGTTGGATGGTATCGTCGAACAGTCTCCTTCGATGTGGATATCATCAACTCTGGCAGATCAATCTTCCTGGACCTTGATGGCGCCATGGCTTATGCTGCAGTCTGGCTGAACGGTGATCTAGTTGGCGGATGGCCCTTTGGTTACAATTCCTTCCGGTTGGATCTCACCCCATTCTCAAAAGCTGGAGACAATCAGCTAGCTATTCGGCTCGATAATGCACTGGATTCATCACGTTGGTACCCTGGTGCTGGGATATATCGAAATGTTTGGCTCGTCATAGTCAATCCCGTACACGTGGCACAGTTTGGAACCTACATTACGACTCCGGCTGTCTCTACTCATGAGGCCACACTTAGTTTAACAGTTGAGATTGAGAATAATGGCAATAGTAGTCAACAGGTTGAAGTGGCTACCAAGGTCTATCAGCTCGATCCAGTGGCTAGGAAAGCTTCAGGGGACGTAGTGGCAACATTTTCGGCAGCAAGGGCGAATATCGCAGGGAGAGCAAAACAAGTTGTGAATGGTTCAGTTACCATTAGAAACCCAAATCTCTGGGGACCGCCTCCCACGCAAGAGCCTCACGAATATATTGCTATCTCTATCCTATCTATCAACGGAACAGCAGTGGACGCGTACGAAACCCCTTTCGGTATTCGCTCGATAGAATACAATGCAAACAAAGGCGTTCTCATCAACGGAGAAGCTGTTCGCATCTACGGCACATGCAACCACCACGATCTTGGCTCTTTGGGCGCCGCATTCAATGCCCGCGCTGCTGAGCGTCAACTCCAGATGCTCCAGGAGATGGGCGGTAATGCACTCAGGACTTCGCACAATCCACCTGCACCTGAGTTCCTCGACATATCCGATCGGCTCGGATTTTTGGTCATGGATGAAATTTTTGATACTTGGAATTATGCAAAGGTAGAGAACGACTTCCACCGCATATTCCCGGATTGGCATGAGCCGGATGTTCGGTCGTTTGTGCGACGCGATCGTAATCATCCTTCAGTCATCTCATGGAGCGTGGGGAATGAGATTGCTGAACAGATGGGTTCGACGGGCGGGGCGACGGGGACAGCGCTGCAGTCCATTGTGCATACCGAGGATCCGACGAGACGAGTGACTGTGGGAATAAACGACGCTGGTCCAGGTGCTCCTTTGGCCGACGCCATAGACATCATTGGACTGAACTATCAGGGCGAAGGCAAGGGCAACTCTTGGTCAAGCACATTCCCAAGCTTCCACAGCAAATATCCCGATAAGATGATCTGGACCACCGAGTCAGCATCGACGGTAAGCTCACGCGGAATCTACCTCTTTCCAGTCACAAACAACAAGACCGCAGTTGTTGGCAGCGGTCCCGGCCAGGGAGGTGATGTTATAGCACACCATATCAGCGCGTACGAGCTTTACGCACTCGACTGGGCCTCGTCGCCAGATAAAGTGTTTGAGCAACAAGAAAGGAATCCATACGTAGCGGGCGAATTCGTGTGGACAGGTTGGGACTACATCGGCGAGCCAACGCCCTACACTAACTCTAGTCGCAGCTCGTATTTTGGCATCATTGATCTCGCTGGTTTCAAGAAAGACAGATTCTATTTGTACCAAGCGCACTGGCGTCCTGATTTGCCAATGGCCCACGTTCTTCCGCACTGGTCGTGGCCAGCAGATCGCGTGGGACAAGTGACTCCTGTCCATGTCTTCACATCAGGCGATGAGGCGGAGCTTTTTGTGAATGGTGTATCTGCCGGCCGTCAAAAGAAGGGACAGTACGATTATCGACTTCGCTGGGATAACGTGATCTACACACCGGGCTCCATCCGCGTCGTTGCCTACAAGAACGGTGCCGAATGGGCGTCCGCTTCTCACCAGACCGTTGGCACTGCTGCTTCTCTTACCCTAACCGCCGACCGAACCAGCATTCGCGGCGACGGCCGAGACCTCTCTTTCATCACGGTTACGGTCGTTGATAAAGACGGCCTCACGGTGCCGCAGGCGAGCAACGAGATTACATTTGAGATTTCTTCGGGCCTAGGCAAGATTGTGAGCACAGATAATGGCGATCCGACGGATGTGACGCCGTTTCCTAAGCTGAGGAGGAAGGCTTTTAGTGGGCTTGCGCTGGCGATTGTGAGAGCTGAAGCTGGTACGAAGAGGGATATTGTTCTTGAGGCTAAATCGGAGGGCCTTGTTAGTGGAAGAGTGCTTTTGAGGGCTGAGTAGAAGTTGAGGGTGTGATGAGGGATGAGGGGAAAGGTCCCTACGGAATCGTTATAATGAAATTGAGATAGCCCGCTGGCTGGTAGAGTTTGAATAGGAAGGGAAAATGCTACTAGGACCGGCAAAGCGGTGTTCTGGGCTATACTGTGACAGGTCTTTATATGCATAACAGTGTCGTGCATCTTGTGAATCTGTCTCACGCTGCGACTGATGCTACTTTATGAAAACGACTGCAGTAAGATTGGGGCATCGATGAAGCAACATAGTGATCATATAATCTGCATATGCTAGAGCTACGGACTCGTGGTCCATGTACCTAGAGTTGATTAAGAGGGTCTTACAGCGAGGTCGATTGCTGGGAACTGTGATGGTGTGTCGTTTGTAAAGTGCATCTATTACAATCCTTCGAAAACAGCGCGTTGTTTGTTTGATAAGGCTACGCGTAGATTGGGCACTGGAAGTGCTGGACGTGGTCCTGCGGCCAGGATCGTAAATTCTGTCCTGTCGCCACTGCCGTCGATGAAAAAGAGTATGCGCGCTGCCAGCCACATTCCTGTAGATTAACATCGAGAGCATTGTAGGGTCCCAGGTTCCGCTGTCCAGCTTCATCGTACTGTTACATTTGGAGGTTGAGTAGTCTTGCGGTAACAAGGGGTTCGGCGCGTCCCTGTACGTCCCTAGAGAGGTTAGCGTACCCTGTAGCTTGGACAAGGTTTTGTTATCCTACGATTTTTCATCATGGGGAGGGTGTCGGGAACGAAGGCCTAGTAGGAAATGCTTGCATACAGTGCGAATGTTTCTCGCTAGAAGTAGGATTTTAGTCTAGTTCTGCACCAAGCAGCCGTCAAAAGCTAAGCTTTTCGAAGCCTTGTGGCTATGCATATGAATCAACATCTAGTGCGATACCAACTTGATGATATGATTCAGTTTCTACATTCTAAAATATAAGGTCGGCAGCATCATCTGCAATGGCCTAGAAAACGCGAAGCCGTTTCTCCGTAGTCCTCGTGCACAGTCGACCCCGGATTACCTGCCCCAGAACCCCGCCCGTTTGAAGCGGCCCGCGCACCCTAACTCCACCAGCCCAGCTCACCGCTCCAACCAACCACTTTGCCCATCTTCGACCACCACCACACAAGCCTACGGCTATTACTTCGGTACTTCCATCATCCTCGCCCGTCCGCTATCGAGTTCCAAGGCAATCCGAGCCGCTATCGCCACATCGAGATCACATGGCGGGCAACAGCGATACAGGGCCGTCCTTTCGGGAACGGGATGGTATCCTGGCTGGTGGAATATGTAGGTTGATCATCTTCTTGAGTTTTGAGCTGTCACTGCTTTCACACCCATGCTCTGATCTCTTGCTCGGTATAAAGCTTTGCGTGCGCCCACTCCTGACGTCAATTTGTGTCCTACCCTCCCTCTTTGTCTTCGTATTCGCCTCAGCCATAGCCCCACAACTTTCCCAGGCTTGCCTCTGCTTTTTGGTCTCTAATTTTTGCACCCTGAAGCACAGGACGCTGGCTACGGAACATTCGCCTCACAATCCAGCACAATGAGTTTAGACCTCGACGGCAAACCGAGAGTTGACCACATATCGGACGATGGAGTCCCGACTCCGGCGACACCTGGCCATGGCGCGTCCAATTCGAAGTTGGAGCCGCCACCTCTCATCGCGGCAATGACCCCAGAAAGAAGAATCGAAGCAGAGAATGCTCTAAGAAGGAAAATCGACATAAGGCTACTTCCTATGATTATTTTGATGTATGTCATGAATTATTTGGATCGCAACAACATCGCAGCTGTGCGATTGGCCGGTCTGCAAGCCGAACTTGACTTGTCGAGTACGCAGTATCAGGTACGTTTAGCTCAACTCATTGATGGAAATTATGGGATTAACATGAGCTAGACTGTGGTATCCATCCTTTTTGTTGGATATCTGATTATGCAAGGTATGCCCTCAAAACATCACTGCAAGGACTTGACTAAAACATTGTACAGTTCCGTCCAACCTGCTATTGAACAAGATAGGCCGACCAGCCATCTATCTCCCAACATGCATGGTAATCTGGGGCATAATCTCCGGTGCTACAGGAGCCTGTC
This sequence comes from Herpotrichia juniperi, assembly GCA_014905255.1. Taxonomy (NCBI): domain Eukaryota; kingdom Fungi; phylum Ascomycota; class Dothideomycetes; order Pleosporales; family Melanommataceae; genus Herpotrichia; species Herpotrichia juniperi. Next base: position 588,975 of record BLYF01000019.1, on the reverse strand, counting down.
ATAATTTCCAAGGCCTAATAGCCTGTCGGTTTTTCCTAGGCTTCATCGAAGCTGCCTACTTCCCAGGTTGCCTCTTCTACCTCTCCTCTTGGTACACCCGAAAAGAGCTTGGATTCCGCACCGCTGTTTTGTATTCTGGATCACTCGTATCTGGGGCCTTTGGAGGGCTGGTCACTGCGGGCATCACGAGCAACATGGACGGTACTCACGGGCTGCGTGCGTGGAGGTAAGTTGGCGATACTTTCTGCATGATCACACAAGCTAACGACTCTAGGTGGGTATTCATATTAGAAGGGATCATCACCGTCATCATCGCCTTCAGTGCCTTCTTCGTGCTCCCTAACTTTCCTCGCACAACAACGTGGCTCACCGAAGAAGAACGGCAACTAGCTGTGTATCGCCTCCTTGAAGACGTTGGTGAAGACGACTGGGTATCCTCGGAATCGCAGTCCTTCTTCCACGGCTTCAAGCTCGCACTCCTCGACATAAAGACCTGGGTCTTCACCGTCATGCTACTGGCCAACGTCTCGTCCGCATCCGTCACGAATTTCTTCCCCACAGTCGTGAAAACGCTAGGATACGGCAATATCGAGACTCTCCTTCTCACATCCCCACCATACGTCCTCGCAGTCATCACCACATACATCAACGCATGGCACGCGGATCGCACGGGCGAGAGATTCCTCCACATCGTGCTCCCGCTCTGCGTCGGCGTCTTCTCGTTCATCCTCGCCGCAGCCACGCACTCCACCGCGCCTCGCTACGTCGCCATGATGCTCATGGTACCAGGCGTCTACACCGGGTACGTCGTGGCGCTTGTGTGGATCTCGAACTCGCTTCCGCGTCCGGCGGCCAAGCGCGCCGCGGCTCTGGCCTTCATCAACGCAATCTCAAATACCAGCTCCATCTATGCGAGTTACATGTACCCGCAACCTAAGGGAACTGTGCAGCCTGATCTGACGCTGCCGTTGAGTGTTGACTGCGGGACGGCGGCGTTGGCGATCATCATGGCGCTTGTTATGAGGATTATTTTGAGCAGACTGAATAAGAAGTTGGATAAGGGCGAGCATGTTGAAGGGGCGATTAATGCGGTGCCGGGACAGGGACAGGATCATGGGTTTAGGTTCTTGCTTTGAGAGGGAACGAGATCTGGATGAGCGTGATTAGGGCATAGAGCATAAGCATCTCGGCGGAGTGGTGAGTCTGTGTGACGCTTTGTATCATTGGCTTTGTGTAGAGATGATTCGATGGCGTCTTAGACTGTTTGCCATGTTTAGCAATCCAAGTTGTTATTTTTGTGCCCCAGGATATCTTTATATAATCTTTACAAGAAAACTATAAATATTTGTTCCTATTTAGGACAATCTGTAGCATTATCATTCACGTACCTGCAAGTAGTAATGTTTTATATAGCAGAATCTTTATTCTGTATCTTATGCACCTTAACTGCCTAGGTATATTGTTCTCCAACCTAAACTTACGCTAGAGGGTCTAAACTGCATGCTTAGCCCCTTAACGCAATAAGCAATTATTACAGGCTTGGGAACACAGGGATAAGGGGTAAACGATGTCTATTTTTCATAAATACTTAACAGCTTTCGATATTGATTACAAGAAAGAGATCTATACTGAGACATAACCATGTAGTTTGATATGGCATTTTTAGTTTAATTAGTGAGTATTTTGTGACTCGTGCATCATCTAGATAAATGTACACTAGGGGATATTTTGTTGATGCAGCAAAACGGCCGTGCATCGCCCCTCATCGCCAGCCCAAGTCTTCTTTTTGTCATAGATATACACTTCTCTTCCCCGTCTAGCCCTATCAAGTTTACTTCTCTTGATACACATTAAACATATTCACATACTCGAAAGCACTGGCCTTGAAGTACCGCTCCTGGGTCGTAAGATTGACATACTGTGCAAAATTAGCAGCGTTCGTCAAGTTCAATTTGAACCCCTTCCACAAGACAATCCTCCCTTTTCACATCCCTGTCAATGAAAGAGAGAAACATACCTGTATTCCAAACTTAACACTATACCCCTGTGACCACTCTAGATTATCATAAATGCTCCACGCTAGCGTGCCCACCACATTCACGCCCTCGCTCAGCGCTAGCAAAATCGCAGAGAGATAATCGCGGTAGTATGCCGATCTCAACGGATCAATAAGGATGGAAGCGAGGTTGGTGCGCAGTTCTTCATAGGGTTCGGACATGCCGAACTCGGTTATTGCTACGCCGCCCTGTTCATGTGTATCAGTATTGTTGATATTGGGATTGAGATAAAGGAAGCAAAAGAGAAATGAAAGTGAAGGGAGAGGGAGTACCTTGGGTTTCCAAGTATCCTCCATATAGTGCAAGAATGCGGGGACCCAATCCGTCGCTTTGTACAACCACGGAGATCCTGGATCACTCGCCGGTCCAATCGCCCAGTAATTGTTAGCATACAACTTTGTCGTATTGTAGCACTCTGGAAATAGTGCGTGAGAGCTGTTAGCTACGCAGTCTGCGATGCCGCTATCGGGCGCCATGATGAAGTCGCTGGTGTATGCGTCGTGCGCAAAGATATCCGATGTTCCATTGATCTGCGTTTTTTGTGCTTCGGTGAAGGGTGTGAGGAAGGTCTCGACATAGGATTTCAAGTAGGGTGGGTAGTCGCCAGTGAGAAAGGTTGGGTTGGCGAACCAGCCTTCTTGAAAATCCCATGCGCGTTGTACAGCCTCAGCATCTGCATCTGAGTCTGTCCTTGGAATCTTATAACCGCCGTTCGTCTTGAACGAAATACTTAGACTGTCGTTGATTGATTTTCCGAGGCGGTAGGCAGAGGAGTGCGCGAGCAGGACGTGATGTCCGCAGAAGTAGGGTTGTTGTACCGGGGGGATATCAGTCTTCTTGAAGAAATTCTCTGGTAGAGGGTAGAAACCGCAAAAAACGATGGGCTCGTTGACGGTGAACCAGTAGTGCACCTTTGAGCTCCAGCGGGTAAAGACGATGCGTGCGTATGCTGTGAAGTCGTCTACGATGTCTTCGGAAAGCCAGCCGTTGTACGAGTTCTCGAGGAAAAGGGGGAGATCCCAATGGTAAAGCGTCACCATGGGCGTAACGCCATACTCGAGGCAGGTGTTGATTAGGTCGTCGTAGTGGAGAAGGGCTTGTTCGTTGACTGGGCCGCGGCCGAAGGGCAGGATACGTGACCAGGAGAGGGAGAAGGAATAAGTCTTGATACCCAGGGCGGCGATTCGGGCAATGTCTTCTTTGTATTGGTAGTAGTTATTATCGGCGATATCGCCTGTATCGTTGGTGGAAACGTAGTTGGGCACTCGATGTGTTAGCACATCCCATATACTCGGTCCTCGTCCCTCGGCCTTGACTGCACCCTCAATCTGATAGGCGGCGCCAGCCACACCGTACCAAAAGTGCTTTGGGAAGGACCAGCTCTCGTTCTTGGTCTGGAGGGGCACTTGCTGTCCAATGGGGAATGAGGGGTAGTAGAGGGATGGTGGTGGGATGAGGGAGCTGGAGGGAATGGGTGTCGGTTGGACAGTGGTGTTGATGGAGAATGTGGACACTGGGCCAACGTAGAGATCCCAGAGATCTAGGAAGTTCAGTCGAGCTCTGGACAGCACATATGGATTTTGGGAGGAAGGCATGTTACAATTGAGCTACATACCATCTACAGATAGCTCAACATTGGTAGTAAAAGACGACGGGGCGGAACCTGTCTGAGTGACGGTACTAACAGTTGCACTCGGCACACTTGAACTTTGTGAGACAGCAAGTTGGGATGCTGCGAGAAGCAGGAGCATACGAGTAGGAAACGCCATGACGGAGGGCCAATTGAAGCTTTGTACACGAGAGAAGGCGACAAAGGAAAGCTTATTTGTACTTGTACCCGAGCATCTTCAGATGCCGTAGCAGGTACCATGTCGTAACGTTACTGCGGGGAAAGCTCTGGGGTATAGCGGGGTACAGACAGGCACGAACTAAATGAGGCTACGAGCAACGGCATTCGGGATTATGTGTAATATAACACAGTAGAGAGACGGGGGACCAAAATGATACTCCCGCTTCAGCATCCGAGACAAGGCCGAGGAGCATGTTTGTGGTCTTGGTACAACGCGTCCTCAGCTCGGCGTGGGCCGTTGGGGCTCTAGCACAACGGTCGGGCTGGCAGATGTCACGGGAGGTCGCGAGGTGAGTCAATGCGTTGGCGTCGCCCACAGTACTTGGAAGTGGCAGAATATGTCGGAATGATACGTGGTCGTGATGGTGGTTGTGCTGTCCTGGGTTGGGCGCAAAAACAGGAAATTACCGTTGGCGGTACAGTATTGTCATTATGACCGCGGGGAATATGCACGAGTCAGGGCGACTTTGCGTGCAAGATGGTTCCAGAAGATGGTTCAGAAATGGACCTGGTGGGTTGAGAAGAAACGAGAAGAGACGAGACGAGACGAGACGAGGTTGGCGGTGATGTCTTTGTGATGCCCGAATGGTGTTGTGGTGGCCTGACCGCCACATGGGGTTAGCGTCGTACTCTCAGGCTGTGACGTCGTGGCGGGGCTCACCGGAAAGCTGGGATGGAGATGGAAAATACTGGAACCTTCGACGACACGAAGAGAAGTTGCGCGAGGGGACGAGCAGCGACTGGCTGCTCCAGCGGCCTTCCGTGACCTCACCCTACTCGGTATATAAGATACTCGACGGCCTCACCATTGCACGTTTGCTTCACAGACATAGACACACACACACACACACACACATCCATCATCAATTGCAGTTCCACCAACAGCGATTCAGGCTCAGCTACAGCAGCCACAACACAGCATACACAGCACAGCACATCACAACACGATACTGCAAACTCAAACTGCTCACAACGCACAGAGTCCCTGCTAACTCCACACCCTCGCCATGACTTCCATGGACCAGTACACCGACCGGGCAGCCAAGGCACTCTCAGATGCCTTCGAGCTCGCCAAGGGCTACGCCCACCCACAACTCAACCCCATCCATCTCGCCGTCTCGCTCATCGACCCTCCGCCCGATCCTGCCTTCCCAGATGCCGCCGTGGGCGAGCCCCTCTTCCGCCAGGTCGTCAACCGCGCAAATGGCGACCCCCAGCTCTTCGACCGCTCTCTCAAGAAAGCCCTCGTGCGCCTGCCCAGCCAAGATCCCCCGCCAGAGCGCACATCGCCCTCGCCCGCCATGACCAAAGTCCTGCGCGCCGCCGAGGAGCTCAGCCGGACACAAAAGGACAGCTTCATTGCCGTCGAACACCTCATATCCTCCCTCGTGCAGGATGCCACCATCCAGCGGTGTCTTGCCGAGGCCAACGTCCCCAACACAAAGCAGATCGACCAAGCTGTCCAAGCAATCCGCGGAACCAAGCGTGTCGACTCCAAGACAGCCGATGCCGAGGAAGCCAACGAGAACCTCACAAAGTTCACCATCGACATGACCGCCATGGCACGCGACGGAAAGATTGACCCGGTCATTGGCCGTGAAGAGGAGATCCGGAGAGTCATCCGCATTCTGTCCAGGCGAACCAAGAACAACCCCGTCCTCATTGGAGAGCCTGGTGTCGGTAAGACCACAGTCGTCGAAGGCCTGGCACGCCGCATCGTCGACGCCGACGTCCCAGCCAATCTCGCCGCTTGCAAGCTCTTGTCCCTCGACGTCGGCTCCCTTGTTGCTGGCAGCAAGTACCGCGGAGAGTTTGAAGAGCGCATGAAGGGTGTTCTCAAGGAGATCGAAGAGTCCAAGCAAACCATTGTGCTCTTCGTCGACGAGATGCATCTCCTCATGGGTGCAGGTTCCTCGGGGGAAGGCGGCATGGATGCTGCCAACATGCTGAAGCCCATGCTTGCCCGTGGACAGCTTCACTGCATCGGCGCCACAACCCTCAACGAGTACCGCAAGTACATCGAGAAGGATCAAGCCTTCGAACGTCGTTTCCAGCAAGTCCAGGTCAAGGAGCCCACCATTCCCGAGACCATCTCCATTCTCCGTGGCCTGAAGGAGCGCTACGAGACCCATCACGGTGTCACCATCACAGATGGTGCCATTGTATCAGCTGCTACACTTGCTGCACGATACCTCACACAGCGACGTCTTCCAGATTCCGCAGTCGATCTAGTCGACGAGGCTGCCGCCGCAGTCCGTGTCACGAGAGAATCACAGCCAGAAGCACTCGACAATCTAGAACGACGCCTCCGTCAACTGCAGATCGAAATCCACGCTCTCAGCCGCGAAAAGGACGAAGATTCAATGTCACGGTTGAAGGACGCCAAGGCGGAAGCCGCAAACATCGATGAAGAGCTGAAGCCCCTTCGTGAAATGTATGAGCGCGAGAAGGGCCGCAGCAAGGAGATCCAAGAACAGAAGATCAAGCTCGACAACCTCAAGACCAAACTTGCCGAAGCCGAGCGTATCCGTGACCTCCAAACCGCATCAGATCTCAAGTACTACGCCATTCCTGATGTGGAACAAAAGATCAATGAATTGGAGGCAGAGAAGAAGAAGAACGACGCCGACATGTGGAGCCGTAGCGGTGGTGCAGGCCAAGCACTTCTCAGCGATGCAGTCGGAACCGACCAAATCAATGAGATCGTAGCTCGCTGGACCGGTATCCCGGTCACGCGACTAAAGACCACCGAGAAAGAGAAGCTGCTCAATATGGAGAAGCACCTCAGCGCCGTTGTCGTTGGTCAGAAAGAGGCCGTCCACTCTGTCTCCAACGCCATTCGACTTCAGCGTTCCGGTCTCGCTAACCCCAACCAACCTCCCAGCTTCCTCTTCTGCGGTCCCTCCGGAACTGGTAAGACGCTCCTCACTAAAGCCCTTGCCGAGTTCCTCTTCGACGATCCGAAATCCATGATTCGTTTCGATATGTCCGAATACCAAGAACGCCACTCCCTGAGCAGAATGATCGGTGCGCCACCCGGCTACGTCGGTCACGATGCAGGAGGTCAACTCACGGAAGCCTTGCGCCGCAAGCCTTTCTCTATCCTACTCTTCGACGAAGTTGAGAAGGCGGCCAAGGAGGTTCTCACCGTTCTCCTACAGCTCATGGATGATGGTCGCATCACCGACGGCCAAGGCAGAGTCATCGACGCAAAGAACTGCATCGTCGTCATGACGTCTAACTTGGGCGCCGAATACCTTTCGAGACCCAGTGGACCAGATGGCCGCATCGACCCCACGACCCGCGAAATGGTCATGGGTGCGCTGAGATCCTACTTCCTTCCAGAGTTCCTTAACCGTATCTCCAGCACTGTCATCTTCAACCGGCTCACTAAGCGCGAGATCCGGAAAATCGTTGACGTGCGTCTCTCCGAGATCCAGAAACGTCTTGCTGCGAACGGAAGGAACATCAAGATCGATCTCACCACGGAAGTCAGGGACTACCTCGGAGCGGCTGGGTACTCGCCTGCTTATGGCGCGAGACCGCTTGCGAGACTTATTGAGCAGGAGGTGCTGAATAAGCTGGCAGTCATGATTCTCAGAGGCAGTGTGAAGGACGGAGAGACTGCGAGGGTTGTGCTCGAAGATGGACACATTATCGTGCTACCCAACCACACCGATAGCGAGGATGATTCGGAGATGTACGATGATGAATCCGATGCCATTGCCGAGCTTGATGACGAGGCCGGCATGGATCTTTACGACTAAGTGAGCATAAAACGAGCGGATATTGGAGATGAATGATCATTAGAGATGTATCAGGACAAAAGTGAAAAAGTATAGAACGAGGAGATGATAGCATTGGGAGGAAATTTTGCAAGCAGCATTTTCTTTGGCATGATTTATGATTCGCATGAGCTATTCTTAGAGCGAAGACATTGATGTCTTCTTTCTTTTCTTCTGGATATAGGGAGCGCAAGGCGTTGGATAGGAGTTCAGGTTTTGGGACACGTGTATATAATTTGCTCAATCAAGACCCAAAAGGGTGATTTGAAGATATTAAATTCTCACGAACTACTTTTTTTTGGCATGTGATTCACTGTCTTTCTGTCTGGACGTCTTACTTGTGGGGACTAACAGTGGGTTCGGACAGAGAGGGTATGTCGAGTCCTGATTAAAACTATTTCCAATATCAAGCCATGATGTCTCTGAGAGTGTGATGTTGCAAATTTGCTCGCAGCTACATCATTGATGCGCGACTTGGCCACAATGAACAACGCGCATATATACT
>BLYF01000019.1:545657-580725 GCA_014905255.1 Herpotrichia juniperi | reverse complement strand
AGCAAGATACCGGCGGATTAGTAGTCAAGTGGGTGACCATTGGCGAATCCCTGCTGTTGTATGTTTTTGCCATTTTGTTTGCCCATTCAAGGCAGTCGGACCAAGACATGTATGTGTCACAGTAGAAGAAATAGGTGAATTACATGACTTCGTAATGCAAATATAGGAGTGCAATGCATGACTGCCGGTGAAAATCGTTCTCGGGATGCGGTCATAGAGAAGAGTAGAATCATCAGTCCAGATCAGATCCATAATAGACGGTTCTTCAGATTCCGCATTTTTGCTGCTGTACTATTGCTAGCTAGTGTCCCGCCAAAAGCAAGCACGTCCGCGTCGCCCAGAACACCAATTGCAGCAGCGGGGTATCAATCCGAGTTCCAATGCCATCAATTGCCCTCGAAGTCCCAAATGTATTCCAGAAGATCCTGGTTCCACCAAATGCATCCTTCAGAGGAAATACCAAGGTCGTTGCGGAATTCCGATAACCACCCGTGCAACCCGTCTAAGCACTACGGCAACAGTCCAGCCTACTCCTCCATCTCATCCTCGTCCTGATCATCGTCCTCGTCCTCGTCCTCGTCCTCTTCCGCTTCCTCATCCTCTTCCACAACCTCCCACGTCCTAAGCGCGAGCGGAATCGGAGTATCGATAGCATAGACACGCTGCATTCCAGCGCCGCCTTTGAGCGGAGTCATGGGATGCAAGGGCGTACAGACAAGAGATGATTGCTCCGGCGAAGAAGAAGGGATCCCGCGAGGATCACCCGCCGGCTCGTCAACGATGAAGTCTTCCATGTCGGTTTCGCTCTCGTCCGAGGAGGAGGAAGAACAGGAGGAGTTCTCTGACTTCTCACCGATGTTTTCGGCCGTTGGGTCTACGCCATACACCGCTCGAACTTCTCCGTTCTGATTCATACCACCCACAACCCCGTACTTCTCAGGCTGATACCCGGCGTACTTCCCCACGCCGAAACCATACGGGTTCACTGCGGCCTTGTCTCCCGCAAAGGCAAAGGCGTCTTCTATCTCCATCTTGTTGAACGGGAACTTGAAATCGGTCTTCGGCTGTTTGGCCGCCTTCGCCGTGTACATGGCAGTAGCTTTGCACATGGCACATACCCATTTTGCGCCTTTAGTAGATAATTTTTGCGATTTGTCAAGGCAGCGGTAGTGGTAGGTTGAAATGGGGCAGGCGGTGTTGGTACAGGTCACGATCCTATCGCCAGGACGGGAGGGCTTGCGACAAGAGCAGAGGGTAAGAGCAGCCTTGACCCAACCGCGATCCTTTGGGAACTGGGCCGCCTGCTGGGAACGCTGTAGAGCTAACAGACGAGCTTCAGATGGTGCCTGTATCTTCGGGCTCTTGGACTGACGGCGCTGTGAGTTTGCGACGGTGAATATTGGGGACTTGATGTGAGCATTGGATGAAGTATTCACTTTATTAGCTGGCAACAATGCCATCTCCATCTTTGCCGCCGCCAGGAAAGTTTGTAGGCCATCGCTCTCGGCAGTTGATGAGGACAGCATTGAAGAATCGGTTGAAGACGTCTTCAAACTAGGGATAGACTGTGGTACATGCTTGAAACCATTCCTCGCAGGACTAGGGACCTCGAGCTCTAGGTTCGAGACTTTGACACCCGAGGCTTGTACTGCTGATGATATGATAGCTTGGCGTGCAATGCCTCCTTCGTAAACCTTAGGTCGCTCCATATGTGGTTCTTCGAGAAATTCTTTGGGGAACATAGGACCCAGATCCTGCATTGGGGGTGCAGGGAATGAGATGCCCTTCTTGTGCTGATACTCGACAGGATCTCCCAGTGGAACACCTGCACGAACGTCTCGATATTGCTCGGAGGCAGGAATCGTAAAGCTGATTTGCGGGGGCCGGTCGGTGGTTAGATCCACGTGATCATCGAGGTACTCGGGTTCTTCGCGAGACATCCTTGAACGAACAGTGGGTTGTGTAGTGGATTGATTGGAAGAGAGTTGGCATAGAGCCGAGGTTGAGGCAGAGAGATGGCGTAGAGTGTTGATAGCTACCCATTGCGGAGGGGTATAAATATTGAATGATAGCGCTGCGTTATTCACGCATTTAGCTTTCACCCGCTTGGCGGCCGAGATTTCACGCGCTAGAGCCCGTACTGCCCGTGGTGAAAGGTCATTGCTTGTTTCCAATTCAATAATCCTAAGAGGTGTTTTCGTCTTTTCACTCAAAACACGTGAATTTTGGGGTGTGGCAGGTGCCTCGTCGTTGACTCCGTCTAATTGAAAAGGTAGCTCAACAACTGTGTTAGTATTGTCTGTTGCCGAGTCACCTAAACGAGGGTATTGTTCAATACTCACATCGCCGGTGTCTATCTGATCATCAGAGCTTAGCATTTGAGAAAATGGTCGCTTCTCTCGTGAAGGTGCACCTAGTATATCTGTACTCTCCCCTTCTTCCTCTTTCTCATCATCCTCTAGATAGTACTCAACGTCTTCAGCAGTTTCCTGATCAACTCTGTTTTCGCCAAAGTCCAGAGGGGTAGTGTGTCTAATAACGCGATGCTGCGACCTGTGGCGAGATGAATGAGAGCCGTAGGAATGATTAACCGCTCTGAAGCCATGCTCGAGCTCCTCAAAACTGTTGACGAATTTATCTTTGGTTGACCAAGCGTGGATGCGCCTGTCCCAAAGGTATTGAAGACACTCGATACAATACGCCAATCGCTCCTTCGGCATGAGGTTCTCGATATTGAGACCGTACTCTGAGTACTTGTCACTAATTCGACGGAAGACGAAGATCTTACCATGGAAGAGAAATAGACCAGTTGCGTCCAGAGTCATGAATCCGACAGTGGGCTCGAGAGCGATCAAGTTGGGCTGTTGTAGCATTTTGTGTTGATGGTGTAGCTCGGAGCAGAGTCCAAAACTGCACAACGGTGCGTTTAATGGGCGACTTCGAATGACAAAAACATGGTCCACTACGAGTATGTGGGTCAATATTTCTCTTTTGTGCTGGAATACGATTAGGGAAGCTTACTTTCTAATGTATCGGCAATTGTCTCAATACAATCGGCTGCTAGCTGATCGTAATCGGTAACGTCCTCTGTGCTAAGAGACGATCTTGCAGCCAAGCCTTGTGGAATCTCGCGCCAAAGCTTTCCCTGGATTGCAGCTATGTGCGATGTCGAAATATCACTGATGGAACGTACATCGCCGTACTCGTTGAGAACCATGTGGCTTGGTATATACGTCTGCAAATAGGCGCGGAACATAGAGTCCGCCGAGTCGCCGTGCGGTGGAAACCGCATGACAGTCTTGTGTTCGCGGGCGTTCATCACGTAGGCGCCATCGTGATTCTTGTCCGTATCAACGTGTTTGCGCCCTCGGAGATCGCGATCATATCCGTCATCCTTGCTACTCTCGTCGTCATGGCCCTCTTCGTTCCCTTCATACTCTGCTTCTTCAGCAGCGCTTAACCTATTGATGCAATGCCCAGAGAAGTTGGAATGGCGTAGCGGGCGCGAAGCAATTTGCGGCATCGGCGGCGTCGGAGAAGGGCAACTGTACGGCCAGGATGATGCTGACTGACCCATGGCTGCTGCTAGAAGCTGCCAGCTGAACAGCTAGAAGAGATACAAATTACTTGTGTTGATAGAGGTGTTGCAATCCTCCACTGACTGGCTCGAGGTCACGGCTGCGGACAACTGCTGGTAGAAGAGAGGTCGTTTGTTGACCGACAATCAACAGAGGTTGGGGGACGGCAGCGCCAAGCCTACTCCCATAACATACGCTTTCACCGATGCTACGCAAAGATGACTAGCAAAGTCCTGCGAGGCCTTGCCATATCTGCCCAGAAGGTGCTATACTTTTCAGGAGCAGATTCCAGCATAGTCAATACGACGCGGTATATGCATTCACTGCGCTTCGAGACGGCAATTTCCATAGTTTTTCTCGCCACCATCGTAAAGTGTAACAGGTTGAAAACACGGTTGCCAGTGAAGAATTGGCACAATAGAAAGTCTCGACATGACATGTGAGTTGTGCTGAATTGACGGGATGATACGATAAGGAGAGAATGAATGGAATTGAGGATACAAACCCAAAGGCTACGATTGTACTTGTCGTTTTTGGACTAGTATATTTTACATCAGACGAACGCGCAATGTCTCATAGCATGGGTTTATATAAGCTTTGACCATGGAATTCTTCTGGTGGTGACGATCATGGTGAAGGGAATGGGAATGAAAGGTTGGTAGTCGGTGGTTGGCGGTCGTGATGCATTCTGCCGGCACTAGTCCACCGCCCCATGCACGGGCCTCGGCGCCTCCAAAATTTCCTTCGACATTTCCAGCCAAACTTTCCATCCCCGCCAAAAGTTCGATTTCGACATCCAACCGCCACAATGGGAAAGCGCAAAGTAGGAGCCCTCGAGAAGGTCGATGCCGACCTCGCGAATCTACAGTACAAAGTTCGACGCGACCCAGCCTCCTACCGCGACGATTTCCAGAATCAGTACAACCAGTACGAGACGTTTCGCGAGCTGTTCCTGCAGAACCCCAGTACCACCGACGAAGGCGGAATTGTTTCCTTGAGAGAGCTAATCGACTTCATATCCCATGTTGCCAGCTGTTACCCCGAATTGACCGCAAGGTTTCCGGACGATTTGATCCAAATAATAACCCTACACCACGAAGTCCTGGAATCGGAGCTGAGAGACAAGATTGTGGGGAGTCTGGTGCTACTGCGTAACAAGGACGTTATAGACTCTTCAAAGTAGGGAACTAGGAATCATCGTCTATCAAACTTTGCAAGCTGACAGATTTGCAGACTCTTGAACACTCTCTTCCCAATCCTAGTCTCTACGCCGAGCAAATCGCTCCGCGCTCTTCTCTTCACCAAGATCCTGTCTGACCTTCGCGCATCCAATATCAAAGCCACCAACCACAAGCTCAATCGCACTATCCAGACCGTACTCTATAATCTCCTTACGTCGGATCGTGCATCGCCGAAGGGAATATGGGCTGTCAAAATCGCACGGGAGATGTGGAAGCGGCAAATATGGACTGACTCCAAGGCTGTAGAGATTATGAAGGAGGCTAGCCTGTCAGATAATGAGAAGGTCATAACGGGCGGCGTGCGCTTCTTCTTGGGCGCAGACCAGGAGCGAGAGGCAATGGCAGATGACACGGACGATGACGAGAACATCGACATGGCGAAGCTGAGACATCAAGCGGAGATCAACAAGAAGACAAAGAAGAAGGCTCGCGAGATGAAGAGGGCGTCGGAAACACTCAAAAGGCAGCAGAAGAAGAAGAACGCGCCTCATATGCTCAACTTCTCGGCGCTTCATCTCCTGCACGATCCGCAAGGCTTTGCGGAATCGCTGTTCTCGAAACACGTCCAGAATTCAAAGTCAAAGCTCGCTCTCGAATCGAAGATCCTCGTTCTTCAGCTGGTTTCAAGGCTTGTTGGTCTTCACAAGCTCACAGTCATCACGTTATACTCCTACTTCCTAAAATATCTCACACCCCGACAAGCCTCTGTAACATCCTTCCTCGCATGTCTCGCGCAAGCGACGCACAATCTCGTGCCCCCAGATGTCCTCGAACCCCTCATTCAGAAGATCGCAAACGAGTTCGTGTCAGAAGCTGCAGCGTCCGAAGTAGCAGCTGCAGGACTGAACGCCATCCGCGAGATCTGCGTGCGACAGCCCCTCGCAATGAATGACACACTCCTCCAAGATCTCGTCATGTACCGCAAGAGCAAGGATAAAGGTACCATGATGGCTGCCAAAGGCCTGCTCAGTCTCTACCGAGAGGTCGGCGCTGAGCTGTTGAAGAAGCGTGACCGGGGAAAAACTGCAGCTATGGGTCTGCGCTCTGGCGAGATAACAGAGCGAAGATTCGGTGAAGAGGAGGCTGGCGAGATCGAAGGCATCGAGCTACTCGAGAAACTGAAGGAAGAAGAACGTCGCAAGAAGCGCGAAGCGCTCGGTCTACCCCCGGATCTCGGCACTGATGAGGAAGAAGAAGAAGAAGACGAGACAGAAGATTGGAAAAAGTGGGAAGTAGAATCCGACGACTCCGACGACTCAGGCGGCTGGATCAATGTCGAAAGCGACGGCGAAGACATCAACATCAGTGACAGCGAAGACGAGGACAAAGACAAACCGCCCGCCAAAAAGGCACGCCTGAGCTCCGCTGCGGCCGACGGCGCCGATGCACAGAAGGAGAACTCCGCAACACCTGGTAAATCCGTTGAACCCGAAGCCCAAGCAAAGAAGATATCCAAACTACTCACCCACTCCGTTCTCACACCTGCCGACCTCAAAAAGCTCCAAGAGCTGAAACTCCAATCCACACTCTCCACCATCTCCTCTTCGAAAAAACGCGCTGCTCTTGTAGCCAAACACGCAGACGAAGGCCTCACAAGCGCAGACATCGAGGCCCCCGCCAAACTCAACAAGAAAATGACACGTGAGGAGAAGATCGCGGGCGCGAAAGGTGACAGAGAGCTGCATCATAAGAGCACGACGGCGATTAGGAAGGAGAAGAAGGAAAGCGAGGGCAAGAGTACGACGAATAAAGAGAAGGCACGCAAAAAGAATTTCCTTATGACGCTAGGGAAGGCGAAGGGAAAGCAGAAGAGGAGCTTGGTGGATGTGAGGAGGACGCTGAAGGGGCATGTGGAGCGGAGCAAGAGAGGTGGTAAACGCGGTAACAAGGGCATGTAGGGAGTGAATTAGGGGAGAGAAATCAACATTTGATACCCGGCGCGTATGTCGTGTCACGATCTAATGATAGAATGAAGCAAAAGTCGCACACTTGGGACTGTTATTTGATTATTTCTACTATCTTGTCGACTCAATACACATGCATTCGTCATGTCTTCTGACGTCACATCTTCGCTCAGACAACTCGGACTATGCTCTTCCATCGCTTTTCGAATCCAACATCTTTAGCACCTTTGTTCTATATTCGGCGGCAGCTTCTCCTGCTTAAATTGCGCTTCAAAATTCTGTCATCCCTGTTGCTAGCTTCTTGGAAATATTTCAGCATCAACTGTACAATTCCTTCCGATAGATACTGTAGGGCTTAACGGGGTACACTCGATCTTCTTGTTCTCTGGCTTGATACAACCTGCATTGCAGAAAGATTTTTTGTAGCTGACACCAGGCAGTACGTCAAAGGATTAGCCCCCAGAAAAAGTAGAGATTCTTATCACCTGCAATTATAAGCTATGTATGCTATAGGCAATGATGTACATATCTTCCATGGCCTTCATACTTTGGCAACGAGATGGTATCGTTACATTGCCACCTCCATGTACTGCATATGACCGTCACCATCAACCTTTTCAAATCGTCCACGTTCGTACACATCGCTTAAACGTCACACCAGTCTGACTGCTTTTTAGCCATCAGACCCAAGCACCGAATCCACGTCCTCATCCTCATCCTCATCCTCATCCGCGCTCACAATCGGCGAGCTCCCTCTCTCTCCACTCGCAAAAACATCCACAATCCCCACCCCCTTCTTTTTCTCCCACATCTCCGCCGTTGAATCAATAGTCCTCAGAACATCTTTCTCCTTTTCCGTCTTCTTCCTTGCCTTCCCCTCTACCACGTTATCCTCATCTTCGGTCTCGGTCTCATCTCCATCATAACCTCGTCTCATAAACGCATACACCATCCTATCAGAATCGATGTCGGCGTTAAACAACTTAGCCTTCTTACGCGTACGCTCAGCTTTTTCACTAGCCACCCAATCATGGAACCGTTGGCTCTGGATCGAGATCAACGTCTCCATATCTTCTCTTAGTCCAGCTTTATCACAACTTTGTGGGTATACATGAAGCAAGTTGGCGAGTAGCTGGGCATGAGACATCAGAACATCAAGGTCTAAATTAGTTGCCACACAGGCAGCCGCATTCTGAGCGTAGCTTCCAGAAGTTTGAGTTTCGAGTGCAAGGACCTGTGGACCATATCCGGCCCCTGGTCCCTGCTCAGTGAATTTGTTGACGGTGTGCTGAAAGCGGGCACCAGACTCGTACTCTGAGCCGCTGATAGCCTCCGGTTCCTCAAAGATACCGCGCTTATGAGGACCGGGCCGCGAATACTCTTTAACATACTGCACGACTCGCTGGCGTAGGTGCGCCTCATGTCCCAGAAGAGAGTGACTGTGCGGGGCGAGAGACTGGTGGTACTTGGACTTAGCATATTCTATCGATGCCAGAGCGGACTGCGGCGTGTGCTTGGGATGAGCTCTAACTGGCTGCAATATCGAGTGTGGTATCGGGAGGTACTGTCGCGGGTCCACTGGGTAGTGGGAATAGCGAGCACCGAGTGGAAACTGAGCTGATAGCTGAGACTGGTGGATTATATAATGTGAATCGTAAGGCACAGCAGGTTGCTGGTGTGGCGCCGTTGAGAGACTCGGGTAGGCCATTCTGCCGCTCGTCTGAATATCAAGAAGCGATTGAAGCTTTTGGACATTCTGTCCTATCGCATGATACGAACCCGCTGCTACGGGGAATGCAGCTTCAGGATGATGGTACGTAGGAGTCGTCGCAGGCTTTGTGAGAACGGATCTGTGGAGGCTGAGTGATGGGCGAACTGGTTTCTGGACCTTGGGCGCCGCCTTCAAGACATGCCGAACTCCAGGTCTGGAACCAATAGCTGGGCGTGTTCCTTTGACCATATGCAGGTTATTAACTGGTTGATCCCATGTCGGATTCATTGCATCGACATCGATAGGATTGTCCGAACTTCCTGACTTAGTTCTCGCTAGATTAGGTATATTTCCTTTTGGCTTCAAAGTAGCCTTCGGGGGTGCGATCAGCCTCGGATTTCTGGCTTTGCCTGGAGGAAAATATTCGCTCACTTTGAAGGTTGAATTCATAGCAGCCATGCTTCGCGGTGCCTTCAATGGTAGCACTAGTCTCGGGTCTTCTTTATTGGCGCCAGACGATGTACTCGCGCTGGACGCTGGCCTGGTGGCAACCGGACTCGAGATGGCCTTCACCGAGCGCTTATATTCCACCTCATCGCCGGCGACGGTGCTGCTTCCCAACTCTCCTTTCCACACTTGGGTCCCATAGAGCTTTGCGGCCAGCGACTTGGATGAAGTACTGAACTTTAACCCTTCGTGGCCCGAAATCGAGTTTGATGAAACCATGGCGCACCTGATGAGGCGCACCTGATATAGTATTGATATACTATTAACTGCTGCTTCGAGAACTCGTATAGGGTAAAAGTGAATTCTCTTTAGAGGCGTGTTGCTAACGTGCAATGGGTGGAATGAAGGGGAGAGAAGAGGAAATAGAGCAATGAGAAGATTACGAGGGATGAAAGAACAAATAACCTCAAGAGTTTTAGCGATGACTGTTTGTTTGTGCGTGGTGCAAAATCCATTGAGAGGAGGAAGGTGCAAACGGAAACGGGAAGGCGCAGTGGCGACCATCAACATCACTAGTTAATTTCATCGCTAGTGAGCACCATCTACGAGGGAGCTCAGCTCTGCCCAGCTACCAAAAGGATCAAGGTGACTCTAGTGCACTTCATATTCTTCGTACAGCCCGCAAGAATTGATCATCTTCGTACTCACCAACCGGTCAGCCCCGGTATCATAAATGGCATACATAGTACAGGTACTTTAATAACAGGATGCAATTAGAGGAAGATTGCAACATACCTCTAGATTTTCGTTCGAACGCATCGGGCCTCTAAATGTCCAAAAAGGCCCTTAGACACTCGATCTCGATCATATCTCGCTCCTTGCTCACAACCCTATCGATTGCCCCTTCATCCCACGCATATCCAAACCAAAGCAGCACGCCCATATCCCTCGTCAGCATCATTTCCTCTTCTCGTTTTCTTATGCCTGGCGCTTCCTGGTACAACTTTGCCCAGAAGATCCCTCGTAAGCGTGCGGCATCAGTATAATATCTCCATACCGGCTTCTGGTTATAACGAGACTCGACGGAAGCGGAGGGCGAAGAAGAAGAGATAGCGGGAGATGAGTAGTCTAGATACCCAAGCAAGAATTCAAGTCCATACAAACACGTCCCAAACGGCAGGAACTCAGCCTCAGCCCAATCCACCACTCCCGTCATCTCCCACGTATGCTCATCCACTAGCAAATTGTTCGGTATCAGATCGCCATGATTTAGCACAACTGGGTAATCCTTGAGCTTGGATACCTTCTCTAGTGTTACTGCAGCGCGTTGACGTAGCAAAAGGTTCGGGAGCTCGAGGGAGAGTTTGGTGAGCTTGGAAATGATGTTTGCGCCGACGGTGCCTGTGCATGCTGAGAGGAGGGTGGGGTTATCCGCAATAGGCGAGTTGGCACGGGTAACATGCGAACTATTCGACGGTGAGGGCCACGCGCGAACGAGGAATGTAGCAAAAGACTGGATGATAGCGACTTGCTTAGTCCATGTAGTCGGAACAAGGTTTGGAGTCTGTGGTTGTAAGCGAGAGAACGGGACACCGGGTATCATGTCCATCTCAACAGCTCGTAGTCGGCCTGGAAGATGGCAGTCCAGTGCTCGTACGCGTGGTGTGAATGAAGCATATGTCTGTAATGCAGCGCATATGATGTTTAGATCTAAAGAATGTTGTTCAGGTCTGATCTGGACAATGAATGCATCCGCCCCTTCGACATGGGTAATAGGGCCAGTTGAAGCACTTCCAACTAACTTTCCGGAAGACAACGATGTGTACTTTAACCGCGAGACTCGAAGTGTAAAACTACAATAACCCTGGTCGCCGAAGTCTTCCAATAGATGCCCAAAGTATAGCTCTTGCAGGACTTGTAAAGTAACTTCACGATCATCTTCATTTAGCCCCATCCGCGCCCAGAAACTCGACTGAAGGTTTGGAGACATGCTAGAATTCAAACTCAAACAACGTGATAGACAAGAACATTGCGCAGATGCCAGAGGAAACGAGAAAATGAACGCAAAAAAACATAAGAAAGCGGAGACTTTACACCTCGGGAGATAACATGCAAGACAACATTAGGCGCAGCCTGCCTTAGCTCGACGGACATTCGTGTAACGGTGGGAGGCGAGGTGAGATGGTTCGCTCTGATGCTGCACGTGCAGGATCGAGTTGTGGGGTCTAGGTGGCGTCACGTAATTGAGACTCCCACATTGTGTGCCAGATACTCGCATTTCAAGGCCGATAAAGGGTAGAGACAGATCAGTGAAATTCCAAAATGCTTTTGCATGTTAACAATAATAAAAACGCCCCCAGCTTCAGTCTATGCAATGGAATACTGTATCCAGTTCTCAACGCCAAGACCGCCACTCTACCAAAAGCAATATGTACAAGAACCCACACGAACGCTAGGCTTGAACCAAGTGACCTCCATGGGCCTGCCTGATACTCAACTCGGGAGCGGGTTCGTACTTCGGGTAAGAAGCCGGAGTCCACACCTGATTGGGAACGAGGCTCCTAGAGTTCCTTCTTCAAGAAGTGCTCAGGCGCGTGATCGGTCTCATAGTCAACATGCACGTACGCGCGCTCCACGTCCGGCAGGCTTTCGAGCTTGATCTGGAGCTCCTCGGCCACATCGTGGGTTGCACGAAGTGACTCATCGGGGTCCATGACAATGTCAACCTCGACAATCAAACGCGGGCCAGAGTGGTACGCGCGAACCGTATCGATCTGTTTGATGAATGGAGAATGCGTCATAGCTAGCGAACGCTGTCAGACAAGACTCCAATATAGAAGATTGGAGACACCTACAGATATACGTGATCAGTTGCAGCGTAGGGGTATCAGCCGTAACTCCGATAAGCAACTGGAACTCGGAGTAGGCGGTGCGCGACCATAGGAAGATGATGAGGGTGGACAGGATGATAGCTCCCATTGGATCAAGCCACCACGCAAGCTTCGCTCCACCAACGGAAGTCAAGACACCAAAGCCGTTGATAAACAGATCGTTGCGGTGATCCTCCCAGAGAATGCGGACCTGGGAGTACTTATTGCGTAAAGCCCAGCAGTATAGAAATAGACTAAATTTCGTGGCAAATGCAACCGCTACAGCGATGACCGAGGCCAAGAAGAACTCATTCTTGTCTGGACCCTTATGCTCGGCCAGGGTTCGAATGGACTCGACGATGATGACGACGGATACAGTGATCATGAGGAAGCAGAAGAAGATGTTCCCAGCTGTCTCGATTCGAGCCTTACCTGAGGGAAACTTACGGCCATCGACACGCTTGACGGCTCGAGCCGCCAGGATGAGGGTGAGATTAGACATGGGATCAAATAGTGAATCTGCCATAGTTGTGAAGAGCGAGAGCGATTTCGAAGACGCGGCCGCATACAGCTGCAATACGGCGAGCAAAACGTTGGCAACGAAGCTTCCTACGACGGCGATCCTGTATTTGAGGTGGTTCGCACCCTCTTCCTCCTTGGCCTCGCGGCGGTGGTCGTCGACAGGCTTAAGCAAGCGCTCAATGTTCTCGTTCTGAGCCTCGTAGAACTTCTCCAGCTTCCGCGCCCTGTGTGCGCCCTTGTTCAGCGTAATAGGTCCGCATCCGTCGCGCTTCCTCGAAGTATTAGCCCGTATCAGCGCGAGCTCGCTCTCAGGCTTCAGCCCAGTGGCAAGCCGGTATGGGTCATTGTCGGGGGTGTATTGCGGCAGCGACTGCCGCTCCACGTCGCTCTCCCTATTCGCGATATGGCGGGCAATGGCATCGTGGTGGTCGTCGGAGGCAGCCGTCTGTACAGCAGTGCTGGTGCCGTCAAACTTATTGATAGTCGACTCGGTGGCTGCCGGATGTGGGCTGGCGGTGCGCTCCGATCGCGGAGGATGCGCGTGAAACGGGCTGGGTTTCATCGAGATAGCCCTGTGGAGGTCGGGGTCTGAGTTCATTGTGATGGAGAGACAAAGAACCAAATAATCATGTATGTATGAGCAATTGCCTCGATCGAGAGAAGACGGCCCAAGCAAGGATACTACTGGCGCCGTCGACTAGAATCGCTGGATCCTGGGGGGGCGATCGCGAAGCCAAGCGGAGCACGTGGGGGGACGATCCATCTACTGTTCATTGCTTGGCAGGTTGCTACAGGCTTGATAAATTCTCTCCCAACAACATACCCATAGACTACATAAACACGGCTCCATCTCCTACACTCCCACCCTACCACATCTTCCTATAGAACATACCGAAAGTACACGTTCTCCTTGTCTGTCAAATCCCTAAATGCAAGTCGATCTCTCTCATCTTCATTCCCCACCAACGCGTCCCTTCTTTTGTTCTCCCTTTTCAACACGACGTATAAAGCCCCCGAGGCCACAATGGTGATACAGTAGCTGTCCCCACATTTAGCACTCCGAACTTTGCGTCGTTGCAAGCATACTCAACTCACCATATAATTAAGCCCAGCCATAGCTTAGGATAATGCCTCCCCTTTGTCTTGCTATCGATCAACTGCGGTCCTACAATGTTGCCTACACAGTATCCCACGAAGATGGCAGCAGCCATAGCACTCTTCTTGGTCGCACCTGCCACGTTGCCCATACCCACTACGATGATCAGACTGACAACAGCTCCGAATGTGCCAATAATACTGTACCCGGCCACAGGTGTTCCAGCGTGATATGTCCACTCCGACTTCCATATCATCGCGCACCCCGCCATGACCGGCAGACAGTTCAACACCAGAAGCACAATCCGAATATTAGGTATCCTAGACGAGAGCCATCCGGTGAGCAGGATGGTGATGAGGCATATGCCGCCTAGGGGAAACTGCCAGAGAATGCTTTCGAGAGTCGACCA
The DNA here is from genome assembly GCA_014905255.1 of Herpotrichia juniperi. Lineage (NCBI taxonomy): Eukaryota > Fungi > Ascomycota > Dothideomycetes > Pleosporales > Melanommataceae > Herpotrichia > Herpotrichia juniperi. The sequence goes on along the minus strand of BLYF01000019.1, from coordinate 566,947 downwards.
GCCGAAAGTGCTCACTATCAAGGGACCGAAGCCAGACACAGCACCATTTACCGTGTATGCGCTCGCCATCATGATGAAGACGAGCCACACTTTGATATCCAGCACCGCCTCTTTGAGTTGCGAGCCTTTGATCTTCTGGCACCGGACGCCTGTAGCTCCCTTTCGAAGACGTTCAACAGCCACGATGCGTTCTGAAGGTGTGAGGAACCACGCCGAAACCGGACTGTTGGGAATGAAGAAACACCATATCCCAAATAGAAACGTGAGACAGCCAGCAAGGATGTATATGTACTGCCATCTCTTGAGAGCGCCAGCCGTAATCTGCGCAAAGCCGTAGTTCAGTGCGCCACCGATTATCGTAAACAGCCCTGTGGAGGAGAACCACCAAGATTGTCGGAGCGCTTGTTCAGACTGCGTATAATAACTACTCACAATCGTCATAAATGCCGTCGGGATGATACTCTCCACGAACCCAAGAAAGAAGCGCTGAGCGTAGAGTCCTTGCCATGATGTTACAGCAGCAGTAAGCATGCAAATCAGACTCCAAAAGACCACGACGCCTCCAAGGATGCGACCGAGGTTGAAACGTTGGAGGGCAAAAGTCATAGGGTAGAGGCCCGCGAGCATTCCGAAGTAAAACATTGAGGTTGCCCAGCTAAGGCGCGTGGTGTTCGTTGTAGAAGGTGTAGTAGAAGTGTTGACTACGCTGAGTTGTAGGTCTTTGGTCATGCCAAAGAGGACAGCGCTCCCGAGGATGGCTTTGTCGTAGTACACGAGGCCATACCCTGTTATCGAACTATGAGTATAGAATAGTCTTATACAAGGGTTTAATATCTAATGAGGGAATTCCACACACAGTTTAAGCTCTTAGCCAGGAGGGTCAAGTTGACCTTGCAAAGTGGTCTCTAGTAATCATGAAAGGACTTTGCAACGCCAACCTAATCTTTCTGTTCCGGTTACTAGAACTGTGTATGGATACTCGATAAAACCGAGCCTCTTTGTAGATCAAGATATTAGAACTCACCAACAATCATCGCCGGTATCAAGAACAAATCGATCTTCCGCAACACCCTTTTTTCGACCTCCGGATCAATATCTCTTGCATGCTCGCCAACCAATCCGATAGCAACATCTTTGTCCAACGACAACGAAGTAGCTCCCGAATCCGGATCTCCACGAACATGCTGTAGTGGGCCACTTGTCTCGACGGCCTTCTCTTCTGGATGGGATATCGCCATCGATCACTACACAAGACGAAAGCGAACAGATAGAAAATAATCTGAAGAAGCAAAACGAAGAACGACGAAAACCACCAACTCTCCACCACTGATAAAACTCATCACGTCTAGCGGGACGAAACCTCATCTCCTTCGCTAGCCCCATTGCACACAGAATTACATGCATGTCGTGACCAACTAGCCGTGAAAATCCGCATTCTCCCGCGGGGTGGGCTCGCGTCGAGCAAGCGATCTCTTGGTGTGAAGTGTGTGGTTCGAGGTACTTAAAAAGCAAAACCGCGCTAATACAAACAAAGTTTGGTATATCGTGACTAAGCGGGATGGAGAAAATCTAGAAGACTTCGAATTCGACAAAACCAACGTTCCTGACCACCAACCACAATCGACTATCATACCAATTCATGAACGCAAGCACCTATTACACGAACAAGACACCTTCATAGTCCCTTCGCGATGTCTAATGTAGAGCCCGCAACCTGGTCAAATTGCCAGCATCCATAGATCATGAACCCCCGTCTCATGCCTCGCTCGATCTGCTGTACCCCATCAGCAGACCTTGAGCTGGATGCACATATCACATACAATGTGGTGTGCTTGTACGAGACCATATCGACTCCGAACATCTTTGAGTACGAGGCCGTTTGAAAGAACAGTGACGGCATTCGTAATTTATTTGTCGGGACATATTGCAGCACTTTCTCCCTCTTAGTCTATGAAATGCTTCCAAGTTAATCCACAATCTAACTTTTGATGTGTGCTGGATATGTGCCGTATGCATATGGTGTGGTTGTCTTCACGAAGAAATACATCACGGGTTGAACTGAGTGTACATAACGATATATATTCTCGGATGGGTAAACCCGCAACTTTGCACAACTAAGACTGGTGAAAACGCCGCATGACCGTCATGCCTATATCCAAGAGCGAGGGACACATCAATTCCCGTCGACTTTGACAAACACCACCACGCGAGAGTTCGCTTTATAAGACTCAAAGAAACCCGTCCATGGATCAAAGCAATGCTCGCTCAAACGCCAGAGTAGCTCAGACGCATAGGTCCTCGCTCAAGTGTACAATCGCGAATACAGTATACACGTAACTTTATGTATGCTGGCCAGTCGCCGTGGTATCCATACACAGACCATGATTTGGCCGCCGCCCACCCGCCGTTCCAACTTTCGTACCGTGACAGGAGAGATATGCTGAGAGATGGGGTATAGTGTAGATCGAAGAGAGACCCGCCTGGGAGAGGTGAATCGAAATAGAGACAATAGGAAATAGTACTGGCAAGTGTGTGAAGCTCATGATCGACGCCCTCGACCTGATGAGCGGGATTGAGAGGTCTGTCTTCGCGTCTCTGTGTCGCTCCGGACTCGAATTTGCGGTCCTCGATTCTGTGGTGTTTCCGCGATTGCTGCGTCGTAGCTGGGAATTGGTGGCTCAGGCTCGGCGAAGTTCAACAAGGGCGCCTGCTCGTCCCAGTATCCGTCATCATGGCTGCTTCTCCTACTAATTTGAGGTGAACCTTGAGGGCTGGTGTACTCGGGCGGTAGGTCCCCAGGTTGTAGAAATCCAAGCCCGTGGATCTGATGTCGAGCAGCTCCCGCTTCTGTGCTGGTTCCTTCCCCAATATCCTCGTTCGAATCTACGAGGCTGAGTTGCGCCAATGAGATGTCTGTTGGGCTGCGCTGTGGTCCTGGGCTTGTAGGCTGGTTTCGCCCAAGGCGCATCTGCTGACTGATGCTTCTCCCATGCTGGTATCCTGAGGATATGTATCCACCACCCATCCCTTCCCTTACGCCCTCACGACCTCCTTCCAGCAAAATGGAGCCTTGTTCACTCCCGTACGGCGGCGGTGGAGCCATGCTTCCAGTCATTGGTGCAAGACCCCACTTCTTCACATTTGCTTCGATGAAGACAAAGCCCATTTGTCCGAAATTGACATCCACTTGGCAAGGACCATTCGCGCCCACGGTGGGAAAAAAGTTCTGTGTCTTCAGACCATGCGCCACATCATCCAGTTTCTTCCCGTTTCGTGTGAAGAAGAGCGTGCCTGTGCGAGGTCGATATCCAACACCAATGACATCTCCTTGAACGTATGCGGGGCCGTATGGGGAGGGCGTAAAGGGCTGGTTATGTCGGCGCGATCCGTGAGACATGTATGCCAATGACCACTTGTGGTAGCCTAGAAGACGAATTAGTCAAAACTGCCATAGTGTAGCTGTAGGCACCGCGAGCATACCGGGAAGTCTAAATAACGGATACGGCTTTGTTGACACGCCAATCGCGATCTGAGTGTTCTCGGGTTTATCGTATATCTTTGCCTCCCAGTAGTAAACCTCGTTTTGTTTTGGTATCGGTAGATTGCTTTGTACGCTACACTCAGAATCAAAGAACTCGATTTCTGTCCGCCCCTCCACAAAACAGTTGGCGATCTCCAGCTCTGGCTCGAACTCCCAGGCAGAAACGCCCTTCTCTTGTATCGCCAAGAATTGTGATAGCGAAATGTCGGTTTGTACGGATTCGGGTGGGTTGGCTTGTACGAAAGCTGTGAAGGTTAGCGGACGGTCTACTTCACACCATGGTGCAACAGCCCAAAGCAATGCAGGGATGCGTAGCAATCGTACCTTTAGCTCTCAGGTACTCCATCCGTTGTATGTCGTCCATCTCTTCCAACGCCTCTGCCTCCTCTTTCGCAAATTGCTGCTCATCATCGTACTCCCCAGGCCGTGTTATCCGATCTAGGAAGATGCGGCCCTGCTGTGTATATCGAAAGTAGTAGACAATGACAGCCAATATCAAAACAAATCCAGCTGCGCCGAGCACCGCAAAGATCCCAATCATTATTCCTTTTGCAGTACTTCCAGCGTCCTTCCATACGTCTGTGTTTGTGGTTTCAAACATGCTGGCTGGTAACGCGGACGCGGCGTGTTCGTTGAAGAGGTATTGTCTGGTAAGCGTTGTAGGCGGCGATATCACCCGTTGAGGGTCGCCCGATAACATGGTGAGGCGTGCGGTGCCTCTGCTGGCGGTCGGGGAGAAGAGAGCGCGGTCTAGTACCACAGACACGGCGTACAAGAGGACGCAGGCACAGTCGTGAAGTGAGTCGCGCGGTGCGTTGTAACGTGGAGGATTGAACCGGGCCAAATGCGGTCAGGTCGTGACGTTAGCGGACTGACGTACGACGATGGCGGTGCGGGCGTCGTCGGGATAGCGATACTGCGATGCGTCCGGCGATAAGGCGTTCGAGACGCTCGGTGGTGTTGATGGGAAACGGCGCCCGTCGAGGATGTCGAAAACTCAGGAGAGCTGGCTGTGGTGATGTTGGGGCTGGTTCAGCAGAAGTGTGAGACACTTGGTGATGCAGCGCTTGACGCTTGGCTCGCCACCTCCACTTCTTCCACTTGTGGACGGCGCAAGCGCGAGCGTTCCGTGCGGGCCGGGATATAACCTCAGATCGAGCTGTTCCTTCACAGTTCACCCGGTATCCGATGTGATGATGAAGATGGCTAATAAGACGCCCAGTTTCAAGACGTCAAAGTCCAGCGAGGCGTGCCACGGACTTTTGTTCTTTGCCTCCTAGGGGCCGCTTTGCCCATCACATTACGCGAAACCTACATCAATCATCCCTAGGACACAACTTGCACACACCAGACTCCCACCTTGCAACACAAGATTTTCGCACCATGACATCGCCCTAGAAACGCGCGGTAGAGAGACATAAAGCTGCCCTCAAGGCCGTATAACCCCCCCAATCAATGCTTATCTCGAATGTGTAGCACAAACCTGAAACATCGAATTGCTAGGCGCAGAGCCGCCCTAGCGTAACGTCTATTCATAGACAGCGATGGACCTGGAAATGTTAATTCGATTGGTTGTCTTTAGTGCGTCCAGTCTCGTCCACATCCGGAATTGAGGATTCAGAGTCATCAATCAAGATCAGTGAAGTGTGATTTGGCGACACATGCAGCAAGACTTCCAATAAAACGTCAGAGTGCAATCCGGTTGCCCCTTCTATCAACATACGTACTAAAGTGTACAAGTAACTTGGACAGAGTGAGGTCTCGTACCGAACCCTTGATAAAGATTCATGCTTAAAATCATAAGGACATTATAGAGGAACTATCACCTCAGTAGGTATCAATTGACGATATCTGAGTACGAAAAAGCTAGAGTTGGCAAAGAGTCACCTTGCAACCAATCCAAGTCAAACGGTAAAGGACCAAAGTAGGTGCTGGGGTGAAGGAGCTCCAGATAAACTTTCGACAATTCAAGCTCCTTCGATGTTCTAGTGAGGGAATCAGGATTACTTACCATGTGCATTTGCCAGTATGGTATCTGGCTCCCAGTGCGAGCATCTTCCAAGCTTGGCTACATTCGCAGTAGTCACGTTGAATAAATCCCCACGATATTCGCGGGGGATCGACATCTTTCGTGTGGACCATTGTTGTAGATCTATAATAATTGTATCGCAAAGCCAATATACAGATTACTAGTGTTCATTTAGAAACATCTTAGCCTAAGGGATCTTCTGTACATACGCAATTCTTCGAATAGAAATTACTCCTCAATGACACTTTTGCCGAGAAGTTCTAACGCCGCTGCTTCCTGTGGCTTGGAATTTGTGGCGTTTCTGATCCTAGTAATTTGGCTGACTTGAATCCTGTAGCAGATCGTTGTGCTTTGGTTGTGCAGTGGAGTACAATCGCTCGAGTAATAAACCAGATACTCCGTTCGTATTTGGAGGGAGGCCGGCTATGCAGAGAGACATCTGCATCCTAGGCCTGGCATTGATATATTCTCAAGGAATTGCAACAAGTACGCCCAAATAAACCAAGCCACATTTCAGAATTCCTTGAAGAACTTCCAAACTTTTCAGACAGCGTTCAATTGGCTTTCCTCGAAGCTTCTTCGAACATGTTGCTGTCCACTGCTGTCCGTCTTATTCCATTTCCCAGTCACATAAAGGTACTGAAGCTGCATGGGACCGACATCCCCGCAGATTCGTCGGAGATACGGTACTGGCCCAATGAATGTGCAACATTTTGTCGGGTTTGAGATTCAGTGTTGCGTGTCTCTAATGTTGAAGATAAAAGCGCCCAATCTGAGTCATAACGACAGAGAAACGTTGCATTCGCTTGTAGGTCCTTGATGGATTACATCGCGAGGCTTTTCCTCAATGCAAAGGTAGTTTTTCGATCCGCCCTACTGGATCTCCTAGGAGCTGTTTGTTTGTGCGTAAGAACAAACGGCCGCACGCAGAAACGGGAGCAAAACAAGCTGTAACGGAGTCAGCCTCCAAATGTGTGACGACGGAGAAGATGAGTGTGATCTACCCCTATAAACATTTTGATACAGCTTTGTACGACCTCAGTCACACATGTAAGTCGAAACCATCATACTCTGGGATGTTTGCTTTGCATTATTTCCTCAAGGCGCAACAAAGCGTGCCGAGCTTCTAGACATCTGACGCTCGAGGGATTCTCCAGGCATCACAAGCTTCTTCTGTCCAGAGAATCGCACGAGGTAGCTCTTTCGTCCTTTTGCCAGTAATCGTTGGCCTTCTGACAAACAAGTGGGTCTTGTCACAAGGTTTTGGTTGATTTACAAGGTTGTGAAACATGGCTGCGCATCATACTAGAGAGCATGCGGGCTATCAGGCGGAGTAATTGCACTTTGCTGAAGCTTGTGAAACTCTGAAGACCAAAGAGTCAAATCGAAGTTGCTTTAACAAACTGCTAGGTCAGCCTCCATGTTGCCCCAATATTAGCATAGATCCTAAGTTGAACTTTTAGGGGCAACGTAGATATTACTGGGCGCGCTGTTGAGATATATGTCCTGCTCACTACGTCCAGGAGTGTGGGCTAATACCGCTATTACACGTTCAAGTATGTGTTTGAATTAGCTAGGGGTCCCAAATATGTGTGCTGGCTTCGCGAGGGCAGGACAATATATGGACTATTGCCCCGACCCTTATCAGCGAGAGGGAGGATGGTACAGTATACGGTGTTCACAATGATCCCGAGACCCAAGCTCTTCAAATTGTATCTACCATTGATAGCTATGTGTTGGGTCGCACGTTTGAACGAGTGACTTCCGGGTTGGTATAGGTTGGAGTGCCTTCGCCATCAGCACCTACGCCAACGAAGGCAATGTCACTCGATCATCGGGTGATGGCGTACTACTGATCAGTGCTGTATTGGTCCCAGCTGCAAGGCAATTTGCGACTGTGTGTTGAGCTCTTCGCCCACGCACAGAATGCCTGGTTACTAGCAATAGCGCCTGAGACAATTATGGACACTCACGAAGTCAATCATCCCCTCGTCGTCATGGCTCCTTGCTCCTTCTGCTGTGGTGTCGGCTCTTGTTGATCCACCTAAACACTCCGATCTTGAAAACATGATAAATAATGCCATTTTTTAAGAGGACTGCAGCGGTTTGCAACTGCAGAGGCCATGAAACTAGGCATAAACATTCTGGTCTTCAAACACGTGAGAGGTGACAGGTGACATCGAGCCCTGCTTTTCGAGTGACCAAACGCAGGGGATATCCGCATTACAGAGAATCAAACCGTACGAGCACGCCGAGATTACGAGTTGCCCTGATGCAGCGGCGCGATGGATGTGGAAAAGGGTGGATGGAGGTGGCAATTGGGATGGTGGAGGAGACGTGAGAAAGGCTTCTAGCCGAGTTTGCTCTAAGTAAGTGGGCATCCCTCCACCAAAGCAAAGCGCACTCGCATTATTCCCCGCCAGCGCCAGCTCTATCACGACCTCCGTGCTGCGATTCTTGATCCATACGCCTGTCGCCCTCTCAGGCTGTTGCACCGCAGTTTCATTGTCCTTTCTCTGTGCAGCACCGCAGCCTGTGCAACCCCTCCTGCACGTGCCCGCCGCTCGCGTCATTGGCAGACTTCCAGAGAGCAAACTCTGGCTGTAGCCCAGCCCACGTAAAAAAACCAAAGACTAGGCATCGTTGCTGGCGCAGGCAGGAAAATGGTTGTGGCCTTGTAGGAGTAGCACCCAATACGCGAGCTAGTAGGTAACGTCCCTCATCACCAATGCCTCCCACGAAGCTTTGGTACGCCCTTTGGTGCTAACCATGTCTTGTACCCGCAGGACTCTACGGCCGACGGTCACCCTCTACTCCTCCCAGTCCCCATCTTGCTCCTCGGTGCGCCCCTCGCACCCCTCCAAGTCGCTGCTAGGCCCATACAGCAGTGGCAAACCTCGTCTCCCCGCACCGCCCCTTCTCCGAATTGCCAGACCACACCTCCGCCCATGATGGCGTGGCAACCGCAGGATGAGCCCTTGAGGCAGCTCGCGCAGTGTCTACGAGACTCGCTAAGTGGCCATGACATTTCAGCCATGAAGGCTGCTGAGCTGGTGGGTCGTCGTCCGTCCTGTCGTCGTCGTGTTGCGCTGACTTTGTTGGAACTGTAGATGCTCAAGTCAGCCAGGTCATCGCCCGACATCGACAAGTACCTCGCATACATATTCTCCAGCACGCAGCCTCCGCCTGTCGTGAACATGGAGCCCACCCACTACTTCCAGGCGCGGGCTGCGGCCGCCGTTATGCTCAAAAATGACATCAGAACCTCATATAAAGCCATCCCGGACTCGTCTAAGACCTATATAAGATCCATAATATTGGTTGGCCTGCAGGATTCGAATTCACAGATGCGGGGGTATGCAGGAAATGTTATCACGGAAATAATACGCCAGGGTGGGCTTATGGGATGGCCACAGGTGCTCTCCGACTTGATCACTTTGGTCGGCAACGCCGATGGGAACGTCTCACCGCAGGCTCAGGAGGGCGCCATGAGTGCTTTGTTGAAGATCTGCGAAGACAGCAAAAAGGCCCTTGACAGGGACTACCAGGGCCAGCGCCCCTTGACCTTTCTCTTTCCCAAACTGCTCGAGTTCACTGCCAGTCCTCTTCCCAAGGTGCGCGCTGACGCACTTGCGGGCATCAATCTTTTCATTCCAGAAAAGCCTGAGGCTGTTGTCACAAATATAGACGCCCTTTTGCAGCAGCTTTTCCAGCTGGCTGCTGATTCTAGCGAGGACGTCAGAAAGCACGTTTGTCGCTCTTTTGTCCATATTGCGGACATTGCCCCGCAGAAAATCGTGCCACACATGGAAGGTTTGGTGGACTATATGGTCACACAACAACGAAGCGTTGACAACGCGGATCTTGCCCTGGACGCGGCTGAGTTTTGGCTGTGTGTTGGCGAGGACGAGAAATTGCGCGACTGCCTCGGACCCTTTCTCCCGAAGATTGTACCTGTACTACTAGAAAGTATGGTGTACAGCGAAGATGATATTCTACGTCTAGAGGGAGAGAATGAGGATGCCGAGCTCGACGACCGGGAACAGGATATAAAGCCTACTTTCGCTAGCAGCAAATCTGCGAGACTGACCACGAACACGAATGGCGACAGCAACAGCAACACCGTGGCCATCAATGGTGGCGCGGTCTCCTCTGTAACTGCCTTCGACGATAGCGACCTCAGTGATGGGGAGATCGATGAATTCGACGATGATGATTCTTCTGGCGATCCTGAAGAGCAGTGGAATCTTCGCAAGTGCTCGGCAGCGGCGCTGGATGTGCTTGCGTCAGTCTTCCATGAACCAGTCTTTCAAGCCACTCTGCCATACTTAACGGACAACCTTAACCATGCGGAGTGGCCCAATAGAGAAGCTGCTGTCCTTGCTCTTGGAGCCATTGCTGATGGATGCATGCACGTAGTCGAGCCGCATCTCCCAATGCTCACACCTTTCCTAATCGGCCTTCTCAGCGACCCTGAGCCAGTGGTTCGGCAGATCACATGTTGGTCTCTTGGCCGGTATTCAGGGTGGGCGTCTCATCTTGACCAGCCAGGACAACAGCAATTCTTCGAGCCCATGATGGACGGAATACTGAAGAGAATGCTCGACAACAACAAAAGAGTTCAGGAAGCAGCAGCATCTGCATTTGCAAACCTCGAGGAGAAGGCTAATACTCAGTTGCGAATGTACTGTGCCGTCATTGTGCACCAGTTCGTCGAATGTTTCGCTAAGTACAAGGATCGAAATATGTTCATTCTCTATGACTGCGTCCAAACTCTGGCAGAACACGTTGGGCCAGCCCTCGCTAGAGAAGATCTCGTTAACCTTCTGATGCCAGCGCTCATACAGCGATGGAACAAGGTATCCGACCAGTCACGGGAGATGTTTCCCTTGCTCGAGTGTCTCTCATACGTTGCCACTGCGCTCGGGAATCTCTTTGCCCGATACGCTCAAGGCATATTCACGCGTTCTATCAATATCATCCAGCGCAACCTACAGGAGATCCACCTCGCCGAGCAAAACCCTGGACTGGAAATTCCTGATAAGGATTTCCTGGTGACAAGTTTGGACTTGCTCAGTGCTATCATCCAAGCTCTGGACTTATCAAGTAGTGCCCAGCTAGTCCGCAGCACACCGCAGTTCTTCCAGTTATTAGCACTATGCATGAAAGACGAAAACAACGACGTACGGCAGTCTGCATATGCACTGCTCGGAGATTGTGCTATATACGTCTTTGAGCAGCTGCAACCCTGTCTTCCAGATGTCTTGAAAATCCTCGTCGCGCAGCTCGAGGTCTCACAAGTCATTGTTGACGCCGAAGAAACGGGCTACTCTGTCATCAACAACGCTTGCTGGTCTGTAGGAGAAATCTCGATGAGGCATCGTGAAGGCATGCAACCATACGTGGAACCGCTTCTGCAAAAGATTGCGACCATTCTCTTCAACGAAAAGGTCCCTGAATCCTTGAATGAGAATGCCGCCATTGCTCTTGGAAGGTTGGGATTGGGAAGCTCACAACTTCTTGCAGTACACCTCGCCCAGATTGCACCTCCTTTCCTCAGAGCGATCAAGAACGTAATGTGGACAGACGAGAAGGGACATGCACTTACTGGCTTCATGCGCATCATTCTCGCAAATCCACCGGCGATGGAGCAATCGCTCTTAGAATTCTTCAGCGAAATGGCAAAAGCGGATCGAAATCTAGTAACAGGACCCGGCGAAGATCAGAAGAACTTCAGAGAAGTTTTCCAACAGGTGAGTACCCGATATCGATGTTCCCCAAGCAATTTATGCTAACAAAAAGAATAGGTCCTTGTCATATACAAGCGCATGATTCCTGATTTTGCTGGCTTTATCGGAAACCTTCCGGCGGACCAGCAGGCCAAATTCCGCGAGCTGTATGGTGTCTGAATCTGATATATATTCTTTCATATGGAGCTACAGGCGTTGATTTATGGGATGAGCATGATTGGAACGTGTTATGACACGAATGAAGCCGGGTTCCCGTCCAGGCCAACGTGCACTGGCTAGGAATGGTGTGCACGAGTAAGAGTTATAGGGATATGAAAGGGAACGGCAAGTGCGGGATTTGGCATCTATAGACATTTCAGCGAGTTCTATGTGCGAAGGGGGAGTCCCAAGATGGGCTTCTATCCCCCTTACGAGCGTTTTGATTTAAGACACTGCGGAGCGTAACTGTCGACATTTCTCGGCGTTCAACTGTTAGGCGCGTTGACGTCGATGGGTGATATATAGCACTAGATAGCCACAACTTTATAGCGATAGCAGATTCGATATTGGAAAATTGTTCGTTACAATTGCAGAAGGAGAAGGAGTACTATGGCCCACTTACTATGTGCTTTTGTGGGGACGAAAGAAGAGAAGCAGTGCGAATTTTTTGACCAAGTGTCACATATAAAAAATCGAGAGTATTTTTACATGAGCTCACGGTATGTAGACAGTAGATAGAAGAAATCTTAGTGTGTATCAAGCTTGTTTACGGGAGAAGTGACTGTCTGCATCTTGCCGTTTTGATCATGACCAGCACACTCAGAGGCCGAGATACACAGGATGATTTGGCTTCATTATTGTGTCAACGGGTGTCACCAGAAACGCAACTTCACTTCACAGGCTGTTCTTTCCAGGTTGATCAGAATAATAAGAGGCTGGGATATACATCGGGTGAGTGATTATGCCTAGAGGTTTGATATCAATAGGTACTAGATATGGATATTTAACCCACATGCTGTTCTTGTGCATGCATTGATTAAGTTAAGCCCTCATGGTAGGTTGCATCTTAACCCTGGTAGAATCCAGACCTGACCACGTGAGGGGAGGGTACAGGGAATGTCACTGGCACTTTCGCACTTCCTAGCACAGTGCTATTAATACAGCGGCAATGGTTTCTCATCCATTAACCTGGATATGATGCAGTCCAGCTGGCCTGAAATAGCATATAAAGCATATGAGGCGGCTGCAGGTGGGTTGGTGGAGCGTGGTGAGGGTCGAGGTTGCCATTGAAGAGGCTATTCTCTCTAGTTCGAAATGTCACTTTGGAAGAATGTGATCCATGACGCAGACGCAGATGCAATTATCGATACTGCAAGCCTTCCGTTCTGGACAGTGTTCCATGAAAGTAGAAGAGTCGAGCTCCCATGATGCAGATGCAGATGCGAATCGTATTTGCATGTCATATGTTGTGTATCATATTTTCGTAAAGAGATCAAGTCGACGTTCCATGACGCAGACTTCTGGAGGCTGCTGGGGTCAATACAACCCCCCGTTGTGCACCTGGGAAAGATATGGAAGGATATCCATGTGCGGTGCGGATCTTGTAGCGAGGCCATCTTTACTCAACACTGAGCTGGGTTATTGATGTGGAGACACAGGTGGTCGGCGACTAGCTGCTATACTCGACACTGGAGGGCCGAGTTGTTTGGTTTCAGACAAGAGCAACGGGCAGGTCGTGCTCTTTCTTACACCGTACGTACCCTAGACTAGCTGTAAGGCCTGCAGAGCACAATCACGGTACGGCAACAGGGCGTCTCCAAGTTGGAGAAGATCGGAGGGGCCCTGCATAGGCGTGGTCCGTGGCCATGGCCAGCTCGCGGGGAACGAGTGGTGTGTCGTCGGACTCCCTCTTCTGTGTCGCCTGCCACTGCCAGGGCACCGGTAGAAACTGGTGCTACTTATTTTAGGCTCGTTGCTGAGAGTGCTGGTCGTCTGGGCCTGTCGAAATTGGTGTTGTGCTAGGTTGAGCAGAATATGTGGCTTGCAGCGGAGGGACGTTTTATTTGCAAATTGACGGATAGGCATGCAGGCAACAAAGGAACGTTCACCCTTACCGGCTTGGCGTCATGGCTCTATCTTGTGAGGCCATAAACAGACACAAGATGCGGGACAGAATCGGGTCATGTCTCAATTTCGACCCTGGGCTGCCATCCCCAGAACAAGCAGGGCCTACCCCCGTTGGAGCAGGACGCTTAAAAGAGTTTAACTCTATTTTTATCGCCCTCGAGCCAACCTCACCTCTGCGCCCCCATCGCGCTTGTCCCTGCCCGGAGCCCATAACTAACCGTCGAAGCACTTTTGAAGACACAATGTCTGCCGCGTCAAGTTGCTCTCGCAACCGCTTCGGTCGCCTTCACTTAGCACCTCGTGTCCTTTGCTGTCTCTGCTAACTTTCGCGTAGCATCCCGACTGGCGCACGCCAGTGCCAGTGTGTGCCTCTGCATCAGCCTTGCACTTCAATAACCCCAAGCTTAACTTGCCGGTGCGAATGTCAGCGCCGCATGTCACACAGTCGCCGCCATGATGCCATCTGCTTCTGGTAGGTGGTTCTGGTTCCTACAGCGGCTCGCTCCAGGAAGAGACTGTGCCACAAACACATGTCGTGGCCAGCCGGTCCCCCGGTCCCGCGTAATTACCACATGCTCTCTAGGCTTCATTCAATTTCACCTGCAACATTCATTTGCAACGAACAGCACCAAAGCATGCAGACGAGCGGGGGGTTGGGATTGCCCATTTACCCAGCGCTCCTGCTCCTGCTCCTGCCTGCTGCTGCTGCTGCAAGACGAAATCGGAGAGGAAAGACGCAGGTCGGTAGCGTGCTGGGCAGTGATCGAGGCCGAGTTGGTTCTTCGATGAGTCCACCTCGCAGTGCGCCGGCGCAACGAGTCCCAGTTGGTACGTAGTGGTAAGTTGCGAGGTGTTATCACATCGGGCATCGCCACCGACCAGCCCAATCACAGAGCGAACGGAGGGACGGACTGCTAATTCGGACTCGTCTGGTGACGCTCGCGAAGAGCAGAGCACAAGCGGCCAAGGGCGTGCACGCACCGCGCCGCACAAAGTGCACACCAGCCTAGAGGGCCTATTTTTGGCACATGGACGAACCCCCGGTTCCGCCAGCCTTTAGCGATCGCTGGGTTCGACTTGTCACTTCCCATCAGCACCAGCACCACAGGCGATGTGATTCGACGCCGCTCCATCAAACTGAATTGCGTCGACCTGCCCTCATTCTGTCTCCTGTCTTTGCCGAACTATTGCCTCGCCCACCGCGCTGCCCGAGTGGTTGATTGCCTCCATCTCACGGCCCGTCATGGTCGCGGTGCGTTGCGCTGCCAAACAAGCCGTACAACGCCTCTCGTGCTAGGCGTGGTGGCCGAAGATGGAGGGCTGTTCGCGCCGCTCACGCTCGCATTCGGAACAAGGCAGCAAAATCTGTGGCGGCTCATGCAGGCCGACGCCCAAACGTCGACGTGACCCAAGCTCCTCCAAGTTCCTCCTTCCAAGCTCCGCTTCCCAGGCGGGATGGACAGGGGCCAGAGAGAGGGGATCAAGGCCGTCGGCCATTTCGATGGCTCTTAGAGGAGGAGCCTCAAGGCTGGGTCAGTAAACCAATTCACGCAGGGATTGTTCACGGCCTCGCGAAGGCAATGAACTGTCTTCACCTAAGAATGTGAGACACCGTCCCGCCAAAGTGAGGGTCCAGCGCCCTGGATTTGATAGAGCTTGACTTTTGATCACCCACGGGAGTTACACCAGGGGGCTATGTCACCGCGGTTAGTGATTCACTCCATCGTGTAGCTCCCGCAACACATTCACTGCCTATCCCAGCTAGTGTCGACCGTCGCGCCGTCCTGGCCCGCCAGCACGCACCACTCACCACGCAGCTATTTTCCCACCCTCATGCTAGGGTCCTGACGTCCGTCTTGCTGCACAGAAGCTGCTTCCATGCCGTCCGTGGGCAAAACTCCTCCCCGTGGCCAGGTCTTAGCTCAACAACACGTCCTGTCCGCATCCTGCATAGACTGAATGCAGGGGTGACTTTCCGTACCATCTTTTCCATATCCGCCCGTCACCTTGTTGGTTGGCTGCCTGCCTGAGAGAGAGACTTCCTGCGTGCCAATATTCATTCAGCCCTACAATCTAATCTCCCCCGAGTTCTTTCCCGCGCTATATATCATCAAACTTCCAACTCCAGCCTCTAAAACACTTGCTACCTTTTTAGTCATCTCGTCCCGCTTCCCGCCCCCCAACCTTCAGCCTTTATCAACCCACCCACAAGATCTACAGTGTGCATATACTCCGCCCCTCGCCCACTTCAAGTCTCATTTTCTTCCGGTCTAGTATCTGTGCAATATCTTCGAGTGCAACTTGATCAATACTGTTCAGCAACATCGTTGCCATCTCACATCAACGTCCATCATACAACATACTCACAAGCTCACAAGATGGCTGGACCCGGCGGTGGCCCTTCTCGGCGAAGCCACACCAAATCTCGGAAGGGGTGCAAAACGTGCAAGAAAAGGCACATTCGCTGCGACGAGACATTTCCCCAGTGGTAGGTGCTCGCTGTGGACGCCTAGTAATGCCCGATATTAACACTAGACCAGTCGCAATTGCACCAAGCATCAGGTTAGATGCGACTACATGGACAGTCCCACAGCAATGATGCCAGAGTCGCCCAAAAGTCCTCAGCAGCCGAACCTTTTGTGGACACCCGAGATCGACAGTACCATCGAACTATGGCGACAGACTGGAGAATTTCCTTTTCCCGAATTGAGAGTATATCCGCAACCTCAATGGCGCGCCTATCCCAAAACTGATCTTCGTCTGATCCACCACCTTTCTTCTATCTCAAATGAGATGTTCAGAAATAGAACCTCGAAACTCACTCTCTGGACAGACATGATGCCAAAGTAAGCATTCGTATTGCTGCCCGTCTCTTCATATTCGGTTGTTTCTGTGAGCTTCTCTGACAACATCCTAGATTTCTGAGCATCGCCGCATCGCAGCCATTTGTGATGCACTCTATTCTCGCTTTCTCTGCGTCACATCTAGCGTGGATATCTCAGTCGAGTGAAACGCGAAATCTAGCGTTTCATCATGCGAGCGTTGCTCTGAAGGGCTTGCATGAAGGTATTGCCAACTTTACGAAAGTCAATTCCGACGCAGTTCTTGCGTCTTCCCTACTCCTTGCATGGCAAGCGACCGACTGGTAAGCTCTCCCCTTGCACTTTATTCATTGGATAGAAGCTGATATTGGTATAATAGGCGAGGATGGGCTTCTCTTGTGACTGGCACGAAGACCGTGAGTAGTCTTCCGTGCTCACATATGAGTATACTAACTAACCATCCCCAGGTCATTCAAGCGATGCAACCATGGCGCCATGAATCCATGTTCTCCGACTACATTGCTGAGCACAGTCCAATGCCTCATAAGAGCTTCATGAACCCAATCAGTTTACCAGTCTCACAAGAAGCACGCAGAGAGCATATTGGTACTATTTCGGAAATACACACCTCTTTACAACGATTGCAACCATATCTGAGCCGACACGACCAAGAAGGCAAATGGGTAGATCAGCTCAGAGGCTACATAGAACGCCTGAGAACTTCTACCCCCCCACAAACAGCCGAAGAACAGTTCGGTCAACTCTACGCACTCCGGAAATGGCTCTTCTGGGTTCCTATCTCACTACTAGCTGCTAAGCGAGGGGATGTCACCGTCTTAGTCGTGCTTGCCCACTTCTATGCGACCGCGCTGGCCTTGGAACCAATGTTCCCCGACATTGGATCCGTTTTCTGTGCGAATCTTGCTCTTGGTCCGTTGGAGGAGATTATCCAGATAGTACAAGGATACCAGGACCCACGCTACGACCAGCGAACACAAGCTTTATCATATTTGGTCCAATATCCTAGTGATGTGGCTTCCTCTTACAAAACTCGGAGGGAGTGGGAGCGACAACAAGCTGGAGAGGCTTCACCAATTCAACAGCCACATTACGGTCTGGAAACTTTGAATCTGGATATCGAGAACCAAATTGCGCAGTACAGCTACGGTCAGAGCCTTAGTCCTGCGTTCGCCCCATCGCCACTCAACTTTCTACCCCCTGGGCTGCATTCTGGTCAAACATCGCCCTATCTCGAAGTGCCGCGGTCGGCCGTTGACGCATTTGCCACGAGTAGCTACGCGTCACCACTAGTGTCACCTGCAACAGTCCCACCGCCCTACTCAGTACCGGATGAGCATGCGTTCGGCTTTGGTATGCCTATGGGATACCACCCTAGCGGGTTCGTGGCCAATCAGACAGTCTGGACATAACAAGAGAAGAGGCTGAACGATCGTCCAGGGACAACAGAATGAAACCCCATCCATCATCCAGCGCTACATCCGATATTATCAATGCCAGGAAGGCCATCCCCGAGAGTTCCCCCCAGCAGAGCCAAACCTAATTCTTGGAACGGGACAATGGACTGAAGCAATTGAATCGCTTTATATCCGGTTTGAAAGGATGCCACTTATCTTTCCATTCTCATCGCTACTATTATGAAATTACGACCATTCGATCTGCGCAATCTCATATTTACTGTAGCGCACACGTTCATTCTCTCATCTTTCCACAGCAATCGTCAATCATCCATTTGCCACCATCTCGCGACAGGAACACATTAGGTGGTATTTCCGGGCTACCGTAGCCACATGGTAGACTTGCTGCGCCATCATCGTCGGAGCATTACCCCGAGCAGGACATCGAACGACTTTGCTTTTGCCGAGCGTTGCGGCACGCCGCTTCCTCATTTCACGATTTGCTTTCCCTTGTCATGAACACGCTACACATACGCTTGCGGTCAAAACTTGACAACACTACTAGCACCGAGTAAATACTGTCGCGCCCGTTGTGGCCGGGCAAGCTACACATTTTTATTTTTTTGTTTTTAATGATTGCATGTTTTGGGCGTCCAGTGGTGGCTCTATGGATCGGTTAGTTTGCCAATGTTACAACGTATGGTTGGATTTCTTGGTCAGCACGCAGCGCATACCCATTCGGTTCAGTCTACTGTTACTGTTACCGTTACCACGAAGGAAAGAGTCGGATACGGTTGCTTCTTTGTCTCTGTTCTGTCCTGCTTTTAGATACACCAGCTGAAGAACAAGTGAGAGCTAAAGGGAAGCTGAAGATGAAGTCACAAAGAGGTTATCAAAGCACGGCGGACAGCAAGGGAATGTGGAACCGTGGCTTGTGAAGCGGAGAGCTGGTGGTTAGATAAGACATGACAATGTCCAAAGATACCAATATAGAAAGCCATACCCGGTGCCAGGGTTCACAAAATTAAGAATTATGGTTATCTTATTTTGGACAAGACGAGATTACTTTACATGATTGGCCCACACGCTCAGTACTTCGTATCGGTACCAGCCATCCCAATCATGCGATTTCATTGTCTACCCTGCTTCCGCCTTAGCTTACCCAGAAGTTCTGCCTTTCCTAGTCAGTGCGAGTGATAGATGTGTGATCCATCTTAGTTGGGTTGGGGTCTCTCTTTCCTTGCCAATACCTAGCCCTCCCGCTTCCCTGCACCTCAAAATACCAACCTATCAACCTCTCCAAACCAATTCATCCCTAGCTTTCCAATAATTCTGCAAAGAGGCGATCTTGGCGCACAATATTCACGGCCTGTTTTCCATAGTTTTACGTACGTACTTGAAATGCACGTGCGCAGGTTCGGTTGCTGTTGCAGGTGGTTTCTTGACTCTAGAAGGCGAAGGTCACGTCACTAATTACTAGGTGTGACAGACCCTGATTTTGGGAAAGCGAGCTAACCGAATGACACACAGCTTCGCAACAGTTTCCTGACGGGTGATGTGCACTGCCACAATGCCTTCCAACTAGTGCAGACCGGTGAAGAGTATTGAAAAGGTTGATTTTGGATAAGGATTCGAGGTGGATTGGCAGCCTTCTTTATTGTTTATACAGATGTTGGGTGGCTGTGCGAATAGGTAGAGTGTAGGAAGGAATCCCGAAGGCACACCTTCGCTTGACGGACTTCGGAGGCTTGGAGAAGCGTGGAGGTGGAGAATAGTGTGGGAGATCAAAATCCGATTTATCCAGTCCATCGGGCTCGTTGATCGGAGTGACATTGTCAACCTCTTCTTTACCAAACTCACAAAGAGAACCAAGTTGATGGAGTTCGGCGTTGTCGTCGGTCCATCAACTGCCAACTCTGCTCGTGGTGTTGGTTCGGCCCTTCCCCTCTCTGCACCTGCTTGGTGCCTTGTCCCTGTCGAGGTCCCCTGCACGCCAACCCATGGACGCAACGTTAATTTAGCAAGTGCGCTAAACTGGTTCCCGGCGGACCAAAACCCAAACGTGCGCACCTCTCGCTTGACCTTGTCGCAGAAAAGTGGAGCGGGGCACGCTCCATGGGTCCACGGGCGGAATGTGTCCACCGTGTTAATGGGTGAAACACCGCCAGACCGAACGTGGGAGCTGGACTAGATAGGGAATGATCGGTGGGGAGGATAGTATGGGGGTTTGGAGACGTGCAGACGGACCGACAAGAAGGACAATTGCAGGGGGTTCAACCAGGACGTTTGCTTGATCAGCAATGAGGAAGCATGACCAGTATGTTTCAAGCACTGAATAAGAACTGATTAAGAGCAACAGATGCGCCGCTATCCTTACGATTTCTACATTTGAATGCTCTTCACGTTGCGAGATAGATCACCCTCCTGTAGCGAGCTCTGGCCCTGATCTTCAGTTTCTATTTCCACCGTTTCAGCTTCTTTTCTGGGGGGTGTTCTAGCACGCTTCTGGTGCTTCATAACTTTCTGCAAACCTAGGCTCCCTGCAACAGTCGCTACCGTCGGAGAAAGCGATTTGTTGAGAAGCAAGAGTATTGGACGCGTCTTATGAAGAAGTTGTGAAGACCAGAAAAGCCATCTGTAGACGAAGGAGGACCGCCCTAGCCGAGGTGCAAGACGCGATCGGGTATCTCGGAGCGGTCTTCCTATCCGTGGATAAGGATGTCTTGCCCTTCGTCAATGTCAGCTGAGTGGAGTCGAAAACGAGACCAAGTCGATAAGCCTACGGCTGGCTCTCTTTCTCTTTAGGTTCTCGAATATTTGGTTATTGTATCAAGATATGTCGCAGCGCTTGTCCTAGCACTTTTCTGATCTATGATAGACTCAAGCATGTGCCGTTATTCTTTTGTCTTTCTCTCATTTCATTCCTTCTATTTTCGTAAGAGAATTAGCATCCAGTACTCTTTAGGTCTATGATAATTCGACAATCGTAGTGAGTACTAGGCAACTCGGAACATGAAGCCTTGCTTCCGTTCACTATGCAAGAAAAGAAAAGGGTACCGACATCCGAGATTCGACTATTGGTTTCTATGGGATAGCGCCCCATGCCGGGCCATACTTGTGCAAGCGTAAATGATTCAGGTTGTTAGATCTTTAGTGGAAATGGATACCGCGCAAGAACAGGAATGGATCCACATCTGGATTGAGGATGCGATTGTTGTAAAAAATACGTCACTGGTTATAGGAAGGCTATGGTATAAGTGGAGAAAGATTCTTTGTAGAGTTTAGTGATGTTGAACTTGCTAACTATATGGAAATAGGATTCTAGTTTCCTAGTCAGAAACAGTCGGAGGAAGTACAGCACATGTCTGCGGAGACGTTCTAAGGAGACCGAGCTAACTGGGCAGGTTACTCTTTCAAGATCAAATAATCTACCTTTGCGTCAGTACTGTAGGTAGCAAGTCAACACTGGGGGGTTTCCAGCCACCCCAGGTGAGATGCAATTTCTATGACTGAGAAACTTTTTTTTTTGGGAAATTATTGATAGATCGAGAAGAAAACGATGTCGAAAAGCTTGAGTAGTATATACTTTTGCGTACTTCTCTGTGGGCAAAAGAATTGGCAAAATGG
>BLYF01000019.1:535388-545572 GCA_014905255.1 Herpotrichia juniperi | reverse complement strand
ATCGCAGAGCAAACGGGATGCGTTGTTCTCAAGATCCTGTGGTCGTATGTGACGGAATTGAATTGCTCTATGGTATAGATACGCGTTGTTTATTGTGGCCAAGTCGCGCATCAATGATGCAGCTGCGAGCAAATTTGTAATATCACACTCTCAAAAAAATCATGACTTGATATTGGAAACAGTTTTAATTAAATCGAAAGGCTCGACCCGTTGCATACCTTTAGCTGATGGACAGAACAAATAGAGTCTCGGGAAAATCAGACCCGAATGACACCGCTAAAAGACAAGACAAGATCAGATTTATCACCAAACCACCTATCCTTTAATTCTTGGTGTGATACATATCCACAAGTGAGTAAAGGTTTGAAACAGACAAACAGACAAACAGTCAAACAGATTTGTTCCAAACGTTTCATATGCCAAGCGAGGGACGGGCTGATCTTTTCGTTTAGCTCACTTGAGCCTAGCTTTATCCAACCTAGCCCCGCGCAAGGCTATCGAATTCGAGATCGCAATCTTACAAACAAACACCAACTCCTCTACACAACCATGTCTGGAGGGTGGAATACAATCGAAAGCGATGCGGTAAGCTCCGACGTTCCGACACTCTCCGCACACTTGCTGACAGCCCCAGGGTGTCTTCACATACCTTATTGAGAAGCTCGGCGTTAAGGACGTGCAGTTCGAGGAGCTCATAACTCTTGAACCCGACGAGCTGC
Organism: Herpotrichia juniperi; assembly: GCA_014905255.1. Lineage (NCBI taxonomy): Eukaryota > Fungi > Ascomycota > Dothideomycetes > Pleosporales > Melanommataceae > Herpotrichia > Herpotrichia juniperi. Next base: position 544,853 of record BLYF01000019.1, on the reverse strand, counting down.
GACAAGCTGGCCAGGTATACGGCGTGATATTTCTCTTCAAATACCCTACAGGCGAATCGCGCTCAGACAAGCCGAAAGACGGGAGCTTCGATCATGACGCAGCGAACGACCTGTTTTTTGCCGCACAAACGATACAAAATGCCTGCGGCACACAAGCTTTACTCTCAGTACTGCTAAATAAGGATGGAGAAGTGGATATAGGGAAGGAACTAAGAGAGTTCAAGGAGTTTGCTGGGGAGTTTCCACCTGAAGTGAGTGGCGAAAGAAGCGTTTTGCTTAGGTCAGTTGGGAGAGACACTAACGTCTGATAGCTTCGCGGCGAGACACTGTCAAACTCAGACCTCATTCGGGAAACACACAACTCGTTTGCAAGATCCTCCCCCTTCATAGACGAGACACAGCGGACGGCAACGGAGGACGATGACGTTTACCACTTTATAGCGTATACGTCTGTAAACAACAAGCTTTACGAGCTAGATGGGCTACAACCCGCCCCGATCTCGCATGGAAACTGTACTGTCGAAGAATTTCCCGACAAGATCATACCCGTCCTCCAGCGCCGCATCAACAGATACCCTGCCACCGAGATCAGGTTCAATCTGCTAGCATGCGTCCGAGATTTGCGAATCCGCGCGAGAGAATTGGGGGACGAGGAGGCACTTGAGGACCAGGAGCAGAAGAGAAATGAGTGGCTCTGGGAGAACGCGCTTCGGCGGCACAACTTTGTTGGCTTTGTGGGAGAGCTACTGAAGGGCGTGGTAAAAGACAAGCTAGCGCAAGACGGAGGTGCGTATGATAAGTGGGTTGAAGATGCGAAGGCGAAAACAAAGAAGAGAGGAGAGGAGAGGCAGAAGGGCGAGGCATGAGGATGCCTCGACGATTCCTATTGGAGGATATAATCAATGACATCAAATTCATCATATATTCAATCGACTCGAACTAACACGAACCCCATGATCACACCAATTTCTAACATCGGGACATGCATAGGCTCCCGTTTCGAATTCGCAAAGACAACCATTAGACAGGCTTGTAAAATTGATCATTATGAACATTTCCTACCACGGAGTTTCATGAATCCCACACCCAGGTACATTTCCTAGCCTGACTGAACTTGAAGAATTCAAGTTCCTACTTCATATGGCTCATACTCCTACCCCTTCTCATAATACATATCTAACTCACCAAACTATGGCGACCCCGCATATTGTAGATTGTCGTTCCAACCCATATCCCAATGCATTCAAGAGATCAGCAAAAAACATATATCCCTTCCTATACCAATACATAGGTCTCTTCTTCATCCCTATACCTTACAAATCACTCATGCACACACATAGCCATATCCTTACTCCCATCGCACCTATGCGTAAAAACCATGTTTTGTACATTCAATGTCTCACAACACCCCAACAAAAGCGAGAAAATCCGAAACACCGGGTTCCTGCATTATCCATGTTAAGCTTACTTACAGCTCATCTTCAAGACATGCTTCTTTGGGAATTCTCGAAGCTTACTTTCGCGGCTGCTTCGCCGGTTCCTCCGTCCGCCGGTCAGCACTCTGTTCCTGGATTGCGTCCTCTCGGCGCACCCGCTTGGGGGCTGCTGACAGGAGGCGGCAATTGCATAACGGTACATGGGATCGGGCCGTGGCTCACGAGAGTCATACATACATAGTTGTGAGCGTCGGATAGCTATACATCACTTTCACTATTACGTAAATCAAAGATCATCCAATGGCTTTGGTATGTTATGATTATATTCATCTATGTACGGGGTCATCATCTTCCTGTGTAACCCGAGGCTATCTACACTCGGTCTCTGTCAATCTATTGGTACTACCATCTCCTTGCCACTCGGTGTCACGAGAAAAAAAAGGCAACCCTTCTTTATAGTGGCACAACAACTCGGAATCCGAACGTCCAATCCTGGCCCAGAACACCACGCTACCAATGAGAGAAAGAAGAGAAATAAAGACCCGAAAGATGCGTGAGCTGCGTGCATTGCGTCGTAAGGCTGTCGTAAGAAATCGTGAAGATAGTCGAATGCTCAAAGCTCATCATGGTTCTGGTCCTGTTCATCCGGAGCTGCTAGAATCGATTCTTGGGCATTGGGTTCTGACTCTAGGATATGCTCTGCTTCCGGCAAGACTTCGATAAACGAGGTTGTATCCTCGACAAATAACGAGTCCTCGAGCTCAGCCACAGCCTCTTCCAGTACAGATACGGACGTCGACTGAGGTGCTGTCGAAATATCGGACGATTGCAATTCAACTGCCTGTGCAGAACCTGCGGTCAGGTCCTCCGAAGGCATGGGATCAACTTGAGTGCTCACTAACACAGATATGATCGGTGCCTCGTAAGCTTCAGAGCTCGACGCAGCTGGAGTCGCTATTGGATCGGAAGTGACAGAGCTATCTGAAACTTCTGCTGTCGTTGCTGCAAACGAGGGAGAGTGACTGGCATCGATGCTCTGTGTAATGGTAACATATTCGACCGACGTCTGCACTGATGTGGCTGTGGTAGTGACAACGAATGTAGACATCGAGTCTGGAAACGTATTAACTGGAAGTATGCTAGTCAGGCTCGATGAAGGAGTAGTAGGAGCCATGCGCGTGGACAAGTAGAACAGTCCAGCGCCAAGAACGACGATGATGAGATTCCGCTGGTCCCGTGCAAGTACCAGTAAGTAGTTGACTAGGAGGGTACTGATGGGTATGTCTGCCTTGGGTGGTCGGTTGGAAGATGAACGAGGTCTGCCACGAGACTGGCTGCGCACACGATCATCGAAGTGAGGCGGGTCAAGAGTGGAAGGCTCAGGTATATCTTTCGTTCGTTCTTTTTTGAGTGCGTCCTCCAGATTTCGGAATCGTTCAGCGACCGAATCGGCTTCTTGGAGAGCCTGCATCTCAAACTCCAGACGAATCGACTCTTTTGCTTGTTCTATTCGCTTATTCAATGCCTCGTCAAGTTTCTTCTTCTCTGCTGCTTCGTCGTCGATGTTCTTTTGGTGTGCAGCAGCTTCTATTTGCCTCTGTAGCTCCGCCTCTTCCGACTTTCTCTTCTCTTCGGCCTCATCCTCGACCCTCTTCAGTCGAATGGTTTCTTCTTCTACACGTCGCAGGACCTCTGCTTCGTACATCCGTTTCTGGATCTCTCTCTCTTTCTGCTCGATAACCTTCTTGTCCAAGGACTTCCTTACATCTTCCGGGATCCATGGGGAGATTTCCACATCGCATCGCTCCATCTCACTCCAAGCTGCCGACCAGGCTCCGGCCCGCATCAACCCATTCGCTGCGTATATCTTGAGATCCCACTTCTTGTAACCTTTGCCGATACCTTTGCCCGGCCTCTTGACATGTCGATGGCAATCTTCGCATACACCTGCAATATCGTGGGTTTGATGTCTCCATTCGCCCTCTTCTTCCACCGTGAGTGTTCCTCCGCTCATTCTGCTACCCCTGCCTGTGGCGTCATCAGCGACACTGTCCCTATCGTCTTCCTCGTCGTCTCCAGACTCATCCGGGTCTTCAGGTGCAACAAAGTGGCCACATTTCAGCAGGCGAGGTGTCTTCAACTCCAGACTTTCCAAGATTCTCTCCTCCAAGACGTCGTACTCTTCTCTTGGATGGGATATCAACAACCCACGTCGCATCAGCACGATATCCTGCAGCTTCTCTTCCAAAAGCTTGTAGTTCTCCACTAGCCACTCGGGCATGGACTTGGCCATGAGCTCAGGAGAGTATGGGAACTGCATCGGAATGATGGTGACATGCAACAGCACCAACGGAAGGTGCTGCTGTGGCGTAGGTGGTGCGGGTCGTGGACTTTGTGCGCTTCCATGGGAGTCCCTATGCCGTCGTGACCCCGAGGTCGAAACTGGGGTCTCAGATCTGCCGCTCCTACTAGGCGTTGCGAGTATATAGGTGCCTTTCTGTCGATCGTGAGGGCGCTCGTAGTGGGTGAAAGGTGGAGGAGAGGACATCTGCATTGCGCGGACCGAGGACGGATTGCGGAAGGGCGGTCGATCTTTTCGGGGGGTGTATCGTGAGTCCATGACATTTGCGGGCGCGGCAGGTTTCAAGGAGACTGATATTTCGGATGGAAGCGACGAGACAAAGCTGGTGGTTGTCAGGCCCGAGACTCGTCGAGAGGTCGCTGCCGATATGGCGGACGGCCGCGCGGTGAATGAGCTTCTGTATGGTGCGGGCCCGCCGGAGAAGTCTTGCTCGTGCTCATCTTCACGTTCAATGCTTTCGAGTGCCTCGTCGTCGCCTGGGAGCGATTGTTCCGAGACGTAAGAAGCTCCTTCGTCGTACACTATAGAGGGCGAAGGCGGCTCTTGGTCGTCTGGATCTTCGTAGATGGCGAATGACTGGAAGGTTGTGCCCGGCGGAGGCGAGTGGTGGATCGTGGTCATGCCGGTAGTTTGTTGCGTGTGCAACGGCAGATGGTGGTAAGCACGAATTGGCGTGCGAGTTTTCGCCAATGGATGAAGCAGAGTTGGGTGTTCTGTTCGTCAGTCGAGGAAGAGCGATGGTAATAGGTAAGGTCGAGGGAAAGGTAAAATGGGTGCGTTCGGGTGCTGTGAGCGGTGTGGGAGCCATGGCCCGAACAAGTGTTGATGTTCTGTTGCAGGGGGCAACCGTGGCCGTAAGTGGCAAGCGCTAGCCGCCTAGCATCCTAGCCTCACTTTACAGCTCACCATGCAGGAACCTTGGACCGACCACGACTCTTGGTCTGCAGAAACCATGGGGACGCAGAACTCCAAAGGTGAAGGGATCCGCAGTGCGCGGCTCGTCTTGGACCCTTGCGAGAGCTGTTCGGATTCAACAGCATACCACAATTTTATCCATGACTTCACAAGATCCGCATGCTCCGACCCCATCACCATCCGGCGCGTTCGCCCCTACGCACCCTTGGACCTCCCAACCCGGAAACCCAGAGTCCTCTTGTCTTGGACACCCCTGTTTGGGCTCCAGATGATTCCGTGAGGACTGGGGAAGTGTGGGAGATTTGGGATATACGCTCTTGGCCACCATGGTGGGAGTACTGCTAGGTATTGAGAATCTAATACACTACGTTTAGTCTGGGTTGAAATATGGTGGACTTTGATGAGGGATGAAGATTGGGTCTGAAAAACTTGGTGCAGTAGGACACTGAAATCGGCACAGGGTATTAGCAAAGCAAAGATGAATTTGCTGCTTGCTGAAATAGAGAACTGTACAAATCACAAACATGGTATTGAAACTCCTCCAAACCATCTACCTACCCTCTAACCCCCGGTATCTATACCTACACGAGCATACAAAGAAACCACCTGGTATATTCCGCTAATTCCTCTTCTCAGTCATCTCTATTTACTTCCATCATCAGCCAGAGATTCATTCATTCTTTCGTCTGATGCGACACCACACTCGCTCTCCGCGCTTCGAGAATAGCATCCTCATGCGTAGGCGGGCCCTGGTAGTTCTTCTTACCCCAAGCAAAGTACCAAGCGGTGGCGATGATGAAGAAGGCGAAGAAGACGACAGAGGCATAATTCATGAATTCGGCGGTGACAGGGATGGCCGTTGGCATGCAGAAGAGGGGGATAGCGAGAGCCGACCAGCCTGCATAGTATTAGTAACCGCTGACTTGATCAGGAGAAGTAGAATAGTAGACGTACACAGTGCGACAACATTGCACACAGTACCTAGCGGACCAAGATAGAAGCTACCCGACTTAATCTTCTCGCGTCCGTTAAACAAGCTCACCGCGATCGGGACCGCGTAGCTGGTCGTCAGACAGATAACGCCAACACCTGAGAATGCGTTGAAAGCAGCTGCAGATCCAAAGTAGAGCAATCCGAGAATGAGTTGCACAGCCATGCTGAGCATCATAGCATTGAAGGGAACGTCCATCTTGACGTTGACGACCTTCCACCACTTCGAGCCAGGAATGGCACCGTCACGTGCAAAGGCCCAGGTACATCTCGAAGCAGCAGTCGTACAACCGATTCCGCAGAACAGGGCGAGGACAAGGAGTGGAATGAGGAGAGCGAAAGTGCCACCTGACGAGCCGATGGCGTTCTTGATCATTGGGGGCGTAGGCTGCGCAGATAAGAGCTGAACAAGCACAAGTTGATCTGGCATGACGAAGACGAGGGGAATCAGGAACACAAGACCAGCGAAGAAATTGAGTATGATGGTCCCCACCATGGCTTTTGGAACTTGAGTCGCGGGTTGTTCGACTTCCTCGCACATGCTAGGAACAGGTCAGCGCCAGACTTTTGAAGGGTAGAATTACCAGTTTGTAGAGTTGCACTTGGGAGTTTAGAAAGGAGTCGCATTGGTAAAAGAAAAGTTGCATAGGGAGTGGTGCGTGGGAGTGATAACACAAGTGGTGCATTGGCTCAGGGGCGGGCTCACGAGATGATCATGCCGGTCGACGAAGTTGCGTAGGCTGCCTGCAGGAGTCCCACACAGAAAGACCAGCCGGCGGGCCACCCGGAGTTGCTTGGGTCGAATTCACCAAATACATATGATGCGTTGTGGCGTCCATTCTTTGCGATGGCGAGCACACACACGACGATGCAAATCAAGCCAGCAAATGTCCAGAATATTGCGAAAGTCTAGATTGAAGGTAAGTAACGGTGCAGGGTGCGTTTGGGGGAAGCGTATCTCACATCCAGGAGAGGGAGCCATTTGTTTCCGAGCGAAGACACGATGTTGCAAAGTAACGTGATAGCAACGAAAATAAGGTAGATTTGGTATGGCTCACCGGCGAAGACGCCAACGAGGCCGCCAGCGCCGTCGTCGACTTCAAATACGTTGATACACGCGCCCAGGAAAAGAGCTGTACCGAAGTTGACAGCTAGCGTAATGGTGATGTTACCAACTACAAAGTTCCAGCCGCAGATCCACGAGGCAATTTTGCGATAAGAGGGACCAGACAACATCCATGTCTGATAGTAGACACCGCCGGCGGTAGGATAGACGCTGGTGATTTCTCCCAGGGACGCAGCTACGCAGAGAATGATGATAGAAACCGTGACCCAGCCCCAGATGATGTTAGCGGGACCACCGCCAACGAGTGGGTAGTACATGGTGGTCGCTAGGCCATAGGGAATGGAGGCGAGGACGAAGGACATGAAGGCGACCTGGAGCGTCGACCGTGATCGCACCAGCTCGGCCTTGTAACCCATGGCCGTGAGGAGGTCGTCGGCAGAGTTGTGGCCGCCATGTTCTCCTAGATTCTTTGCACCCAGGCTCAACTTCCTCTCTTTTGCTACGCTGCGGCGCTGGACTGGGTCATTCTCGGCGAGGAAGGCGTCATGCTGGGTCCCGTGGGCGTGGTTTCCGGTAAGATCGGCCATGATCAATGGATCTGTCGGGTCGTCGGAGAGCAGGGGAAAGCGCTCTTGTTCTTCGTTGTGGGCGTACGATTCTGGCCCTGGGCGGCGGACACGCGACTGGCACTGGCTTTGAATGATTTTGCTGCAGCCCAGACGTCAGCTAGCAGGTTGCGCATGGTCCAGGCCCGCTATCAGCCATCGGGCAAGTGCATGCAGAGAATGGCGCGCGAGCCTGGAAAGAGATGACGGCCCGCTCTTGGCGTAGATACAGTACAAGTCTATCTCGTGGAGACTCTCGGGCAGTCCGTGGCGTGGACGTCTGGCACAGGCTTGGGACGGCATGTTGGTGGTTTCGGACGGGCCGAGGAAGCTCCGGGTACGGCTAGCCCGTTTCAGATCTCGCGCAGCGTGGACTTGCGGGCAGAAATAGGAGAATTTTGGCGGAGGCATGTCACTGCCATGACAGCTTCTGGGCGCGAGAGGATATCATTACGAAAGGCGTGGTGGGTTGCAGCCTCGGCTGGCCGGCCTGCAAGCCTGCAAGCTCCATCCAGTAGGGGGTTTTGGATTGGGCGACCACCTGTAAGATAGGGGACGCCTAGCCTGAGAATCACGTGCAGGTCTGGCAGAGTTCTGTCCAAGTTTGCCACGAAAACGCCCACAACAAAGCGGGAAGGGCTATAGATGAAGCATATCTGTAGCGCAGAACAGTGCAGCCTGTGTAAGCTATTTGCTACACTTTATCTATGCCTACGTAGAGTTCGCCCAGTGTGGGAAGACACGTGATTCTTAACCCACCCGGCGCTTAGGTAAACATGCTTGGTATCTCGTTTGTGGGACATGTGCGTCCGTGGTCGGAGACGTCTGGCAGCCGCGCGCCCTACAGATGATTGACTATCACTGTCGAGCTATCCATATCAGCAAGATATGGAGTGGTATAAGCGATCTAGGGGACGTCTTTGTCTTTGGAGCGGGAGCACCGTGTTTGCAAACAGTAGCTAGCAAGCAATCAATCCACAAGTCACACCATGCATCACGAAATCGTAGCCCTCGAGCGCATCCACCAGCCCCTCCCACCATCCTTCAACTTCCCGTCTTCCACCACCTACAACCTCACAGTCTACGACCGCCCTGATGCAACGCTCCTGCACTCGCGCGTCAAAACCGCGACAGTCCTCGTTGTCACGACCATCAGAATCTCCGCAGAGACTCTCTCGCCTGATGTGACCCCGAACCTTCAATTGGTTGCCGTCATGGCGTCGGGAACAGATCCAGTCGACCTCGAAGCCTGTCGCGCGCGAGGAATACGCGTCACCAACTGCCCAGCCGCGAACGTAGATTCCGTCAGCGAACATGCCATCAGCCTATACTTCGCAGCGAGAAGACGGACGGTGATGCTAGATCGCGCGACGAGGAAGGTGCCCAGTGACTGGAAGGAGAAGAAGACGTTGACTGGTATGCTGAGATTCAGCCATGGGGAACCACCGTTAAGCTGTGGGGATGAAGTGATGGGTGTGGTGGGGTATGGAGCTTTGGGTATGTTACACAGTTTTCTCTACAACATGAAATCGTCAAGCTAATGGGATTGTGTAGGCAAGCGTATCGCTACCCTTGGTCGCGCCTTAGGTATGAAGGTCCTGGTCGCTGCGCGCAAATCACCCACTCCCTCTTGGGAAAGCCTCAATGGAGTGCTGCCCCCTCCTGCCTCAGCACCAACAGAGGACCGAGTCCCTTTCGCAGACGTCCTGCGCCAGAGCACAGTGCTTGTGCTCTCTCTCCCACGACATCCAGAAACCCTAAACCTCATATCCACCCCCGAGTTTGAGACCATGTCGCCCTACGCCGTGCTCGTGAACATTGCGCGCGGTGGAATAGTCGACGAGGCGGCTGTAGTACAAGCACTGAAGCAGGACAAGATAGCAGGATACGCGACGGATGTGTTCGAGAAGGAGCCAGCAGAAGGTCCGGAGGACACGCCTTTGATGAGCAATGAGGCGAAGGACTTGAACATCACACTGAGCCCACACTTGGCCTGGTTCGCGGCAAGGACGCTGAAGAACTTGGGAGGAATACTGAAGGATACTATCGAGGCTTGGGTAGAAGGAAAGGAGCTGAATGTTGTTGTGTGAG
>BLYF01000019.1:494879-530428 GCA_014905255.1 Herpotrichia juniperi | reverse complement strand
TTTGAAGCTCGTTGGGAGCTGTCGTTGGAACTGTGGTTTGGGTAAGCTGTCAACCATACTTGAGATGAAAAATTTGTGTAGGCAATGCAACTGGCCGACTTCTTGAGAAAACTCACCATCGTCGATTTGGTCACGTTGATGTAAATATGTATCTGAAAGAGATGCATAGAACGACCTGATCAATACTCTATGTGAGCTCTGCAGTACAGCAGCATCTCAAGCGACATGATTGTTATCTGTTACTCGGTACATTGACTTACCTTTCTGGACAAATAAGCCCAAGCTCTCGATCAATTGCTTGCTCGATGAAGTTTGTCACGCAACATCACTGCATTATCATGTGTGTTCGTTAGTTGCCTGAGCCGCTATTATAGTCAGCGCGTTGATAGTTAAACGCATGGACAAGGAGTTCGCTGAGGCTTGACTGCGTTAGACTCTTTCGGCGCTCTTACTTGAAACATCTAGAGTCTGCGGCTACCGCAGATCATCGATAGCACGTGGGACCTTAAACTTTGAAACACTTACAAACTAAGGTGAGGAACGTGGTTAGCTTGCGACTATATCGGCACTTGCACCTTCACGCCTTCTCAGTATTGATGCACGTCTATCACGTTCTGATTTTGCCAAACGAAAATTGAGCGTTCACTAGAAACAGCTAGGGGACAGGGGCCGCACTAACCAATCGTCCTTCGGTTCACTATTTATCCATATCAATGACCCACTCCCCGGGCGTATGCTGTGGATGCGGTCGCTTGTGGTGTCGATTTAAGGGTTGAGTCGAAGTGTATCGTGGATCCACATCCGCTTCCGGCCAGGTACTTACAGTCTTCACCTTGCCGCTCCTAAAGGCAAATTCGTTTTTCAGTTGCAAGAGATACACCTCACTTCATTTGACCTTATTCGCAACTCTCACTCACTCGCTCACTCTATATCGATAATTGCACGCGACCTCATCGCACGGAACCTACAGAGCGAGAGCTGGAACGGAGAATACGCACACGCACTACCATGGACAATCGATACGATGGCTCTGGTACCACTCTCTCTGCGCGCGACGGCGGCCTACATCCACCTCTTGATGTAATCATTTCGTGGCCAAAATCAAACTACATCAACCCCGCAACAAGAGACTGGACAGGGCCAATTATACTAATTAGCGCTATCGCATTGACGTTCATGGTCTTTACAATGCGCATATGGGCTCGGCTAGTGGTAGGAAGGAATTTAGGTCTCGACGACCTGCTTATGTCTCTTGCAATGATCCCTTTGATTGGGTTGACCGTAGCTGCATATCTAGGCAAGTACACACTTGAAATGAACACCGCTACTTTATCTAACCGCGAACAGCGAATACAACGTATGGCTTCCAGTGGCATGTATGGGATCAAAACTTTCGGACCTTGGTCACTTCGCGACAAGTACATCATGTCTCTTATCAACAAAGATGACAGTAGACTGACAAGATCCCAGATTAGTATGGCGATCGAGATCCTATATCTAGCGTCTACCTCTCTGATCAAGATTTCGATCCTATGTTTTTACAGGCGTATGGCCAATGGGTCAATTTCCAAGATTTTTGTGCATTGCGTCTGGGGTGCCATTATTTCGGTCGTTTGCTATGCCCTTGTATTAAGCTTCGTCGTCATGTTCACATGCACTCCTATGGAAGGATACTGGATGCTTTTCGATCTCCAGTGGCGGGCGACGAACGAAGTCACATGTCGCAACGAGGGAGCGCTTATCGTTTCTATCGTCATCGTTAGTACGCTGCAAGACCTGGTTATATGCGCTCTCCCAATCTTCCTCGTCTGGAACTTGCAGATCAGCAAACGACAAAGGGCTGGGTTGATGGGCATTTTCGGATTGGGTTTACTGTAGGTGGACGTTCCAAGTTGCGGTTGAAAACATGCTAAACACTTCAGCACGTGCGTATGTGGCATAATGCGAACATACTACGCCATTTACGTGTACTACTTCACCTACGATATTACATGGGTTGCCTTCTATGGATGGATTTGGACCGCGCTCGAAGCCGACCTCGCTGTGATATGCGCATCAGCTCCCGCCCTAAAAATCTTCTTCAAGCGCTACTTCAACTCGAACATCGACCAAAGCGGACTTTCCGGCTATGCAAGAGGCAGGACACCACAGCTTTCGAAAGCGAGCGCCGCAAAATCTGGTGGAGTTTCGCAGGTCGGCAGCGGCAGATGGGACACAACACCTGTTCCGTTGGGTCGTATTAAAGTCAGTACGGGCATGAATATCACCATCGAGGACCGAGAGGACAGATCGAGTGTAGCGAGCAACTCGAGCGTTAGGTTCCTTACGGCGCTGCCACCACTATCGTCAGCGGAGAAACTAGTTCCTTCCAACTGGAAGGATGGATGTCGGACGCTCTGCGAGGCTCTTATGCCGGATGCAGGGGTAAGCGATAAGAATAAGACTTGGCTCAAAGACCCAGAGAGAGATGCTGAAAGCAACTGATCAATATACACGTGGATATCATGAATCACTACTATCACAGGGCCGTATTGTAAGTGAACGCTAAGCCACCAGCAACGCCACCAACTAATTCCCTGAAAACAGATGTCTGAACTCCCCAATTAACTACCGCCCGCCCCAGCACCCAGCATACCAAACGCGTTTCCAAAATCATTGCTATAGTGCGGCTTGTTGAAAGCAACCTTCCTCACCTGCTGCAACAGATCCTCCGGCGTACTCTTGCTCGGCACAAACACCAACCCCGCATCCACAGCCGCCTTCTCTGTTCCAATGTAATTTCCATTCGAGTCCTTCGCATAGAACTTGAGGTAGTGCGACCGTGGCATCTTGCGCGCGATCACTGTATGCGACGTCTTTGGATTCTTCCCAAGAAAAAGGGTCTTGAAGTTCTGCTTTTCGGTGGTGTGGACCATGGGCACCGAAATGGATTCGCTTGGGTCCCCAATCAGCAATGCGTGGACGTCTTCCTCCACGACATCGGTCAAGGACTTGTATGTCGGTGGTGGTGCGTCAGTGTACGTTGGAAGCGCGGATCTGGCGGCTTTCGATTAACGTTCGTTCGTTCTGACGGTCCTTGGAATAATCACCCTTCGATATGGTCAAAAGCGCCACTGCGCTCTGCTTGAGCCTCCTGCTCTTTGCTCATAGATTGAGAAGGCTTCGCGTCGGAGCACCTGCCGTCGCCTTGCTTCGTTACGTCGATGTATTCTTGCTTGCCGGGCATCGTTGTTTTTGGTGGTTGATGAGACAATCGATTACTGCATGAAGGGTCGACCTGGTGGATCTAGCTCCCTCGCTTTTGGGGTCTTATGAGTTTATATGCAGCTCCTTGGGGGACAGGCGCACTGGCTGCGCATGTGCGTGCTAGTTAGGAAGGCGGAGCAGTGTTAGTGGTGCAGGTGGATGGTCAATATTGGAGGCGCAGTTTCAAAATGAAGTATCAAGGTCAAGATAGACCGTATTTATTAAGTTTTGGCCCCGCATCGCATAACACTTAATTATTGTTGTATCACTCTGTCTCTCTACCACAACGTTCGAAATAAGTACAATAACTCCTAGAGAATTTACCTAGATAGATGTCTACATATTATGAAACAGTTGTGTTATTTACAGCTCTTAAAACTATTGCGTTTGTATAGGAATATCCATGCAACGAGAGTCGCAATTACATTGTGTTGGGGCTAGAGCTCAGGGTAAAACTCAAATGATACGAGCTCCTTTGTACAAGTGAGCTGCTTTGCAACTTGGAAGTCCCATCCTACTGTACGCGTGACCATGGCTTGCTAGTCTCCATTGGGAGCCGATTGGCTGAAGCGACGACTCCGAGAGTTCCCCGCAACTAGCCCCTCATTGAAGCCTGAGCTCCTTGCTCCATCCTCAAGCCGCAGTAATTAGTAGTAATTAGTAGTAATTAGTAGTAGTGCCCTTGCAGTACAGTAGGGAGATGGATCCGCTATGACTCCCCAGACTTCAGTCTTCACCCTGAACGCCGCATGCCCAGTTGACACCCATCCAAGATGCCACAACCCCTCAAGCTTGCTTCGGCGCAATCCCGCACCCTCGCCACCACGGCTGAGACATTGCAAGCCCTCGAGGCAACCACCAAGCACGCCGCTTCGCAGAATATAGACCTCATCCTCTATCCCGAAGCCTACCTTGGCGGCTACCCTCGCACATGCACCTTCGGAAACAACGCCGTTGGCGCCAGAGCGCCCGAAGGCCGCGAACAGTTCCTGCAGTACTTCCACGCCGCCATTGATTTGGGGGATACCCCACAAGGTGCTGGCGATGACTGGGTCAACAAAACACTCCCATTACCGAGGGACAAGAAGGTACGGGGCGATGGGACGAGGGAGCAGTTGGAACGAATAGCAAGGGAAACGGGGGTTTTTATTGTCACAGGCCTGGTGGAACGCGCAGGCGGAACCCTATACTGCGGCGTTGTCTACGTATGTCCACGTTTTGGCATTCTGGGTAAGAGGAGGAAAGTGATGCCCACCGCCACAGAACGCTTGATCTGGGGCCAAGGATCGCCTTCAACGCTCAAAGCCGTGGTTACACATATAAAAGGCGTGAGACTGTGTATGGCCGCCGCGATTTGCTGGGAAAACTACATGCCACTACTGAGGTATAGTTTGTATTCTCAGAATGTGAACTTGTGGCTTGCGCCGACGGCGGACGCGAGGAGCACGTGGGAGGGGTTGATGACCACGGTTGGGGTGGAGGGGAGGTGTTTTGTGGTTAGTGCAAATCAGTGTGTTAGAAAGAGCAACTTGCCCGAGTGGATTGGGGGGCAGGAATCGAGGAAAGAGGAGGAGAGGGCAAACAGAACGCCGTCGCAGACTGGCGAACAGCGTCAAGGGTCAGGACGAAGAAGGAGCACCATCACATTCACCGAGGACAAGCACGAAATCTGCTGGCCTGTTGTCAACCCCATAGCCGAGACTGATGCGAAATCTACAAATGGGGACTCCTCCGCCATTGAAGAAGATGGCATCAGTCCCGCATCCTCCACTGTTCTCCCTCCGAAACCAAAAAGCATATCAACACACTCGCTTTCGCACTTACAATCGTCAGCCGGAGTAGACGCATCTGGAGATGAGTTTGTCTGTCGAGGTGGCTCATGCATCATTTCTCCTATGGGTGAAGTACTCGCTGGCCCGCTTTGGGAGGTTCAAGATGGAGGACTGCTGATCAGCGAAGTTGACTTCGAGGACTGTGAGAGAGGACGGTTGGATCTGGATGTTGCGGGGAGCTACTCGAGGAATGACAGCTTTCATTTGATGGTTGATGGTTTGGACTTGGATCCTCCCCCTTAAGTGGTCAAGTGTTCGGGCCACCCAAGACGTTTATTCTCAGTAAGCATCTAATATACTACTAACTGTAATGTCCGTATTCAATCAGTTTACCTATGTACTCAAAAGTGAGAAGTTATATTTTTCAACATCGAGTGAGTGAAGATCAAAAGGTATCTCTCATCTGGTCAGCTCCCATATTGATTGTCCGTCCTAAATTCGTAGTCATGCCATTCAAGATCAACCTTTCTTATCTCTGTACCCCCACCGACAATCTTCCACCTCGAAGTTATGTTTATCACCCCCTCAAATATCAGATTCTCCATAATTTTCGTCTCAGTTATGAATGCTCTATGTAGTCTTTCAGCTACTCTCTTTAACCTGAAATCATCATATTATAGACCTAGTTCAGGGCGTTCCACCACCAACATTGAACTTCAAGGTTTTAAGAGGTGCGCGCAATCCTGCTAGTGGTGACATGTCGATTGCTATCAACGAATTTTCTCTAATATCTTCGGCTCGAGCAAAGATGTTAATCCCAAAGGGGCATATCGGTGTTGTACCTCACAGCTTCTAACCTTTACAGGGTCTAAGTTATATACCACAGTGGCTTAAAGTGCGCATCCGGCAATTGCGCAGGGTAGCTAGAGCACCGCATCTTACAGTCGAGTGTGACTCGTTGAGCCTATGATATTAAAAATAAAATGTTCAACTTTTGAACGAGACAATTTGGCCACGGTATATACTAAATCACTCAGCTCACAAGCGTAGCTGCGCCAGCCTCGAGTTCATGATTTGTTGAAGCCATTGTGGGAAGGCCCTTTTCGCTGAGAGGCTGCAAGACATATTTTCATCGTTCAGGTAGGTCTAGTGATGCAATGTGAGGCAATCTTTGCTATCGTGTGTAGTCTTGAACTCGGGTTCGCGCTTCCAAGTCTCGTCATATACTGGATTGCTTATTTCACCGGCTAGTTCAAGAAAATAGAAAGGCATAAGATGTGCAATTTGATGGAATGGTGTGGATTCAGGAGATACTTGACGCGCATAGCTTGATCTTTCAACTATGGTGATGCTGATCTACTGCTTTGGAATATGACTTGACCTTAGGTTTTACTACTCACGGTCTTCTTCTTGGTACGTTGCGTGTCTATTTTAGCTGGAATATAAATATCGTGTTTTGTAGGAAGGGCACACTTAATTTACTTATGCCTGCGTACTGCAGATTTCACTAACATGGCAGAAATAGGACTATGGCCATGAAGTTACCTTTGTAATCTGCCATGTTCTAGAAGACTCAAATTTAATCTTTGTACGATTCCGACGTTCCTAGCACGGAGTAGCATATGGAGAGGCGCGGACATCATTTACTACAGCTGCTTATGCAAAAGGAAATCCGACCTAATATCATTATATATAATCACTGCAGCAACCTGCGAGGTAGTGCATACAGTGTTTAGGAGAAATCAATGTAGAGAACGAATAGGTGTTTCAAACTAGAATTATGGCGAAATCAGAGAACCTAAAAGAAATGTACAGTACTAGGTTAAAAGTTTTGCCCTCCTACCTAATCTTTACTATTGAAACACAAATACCTCTTTATGATATTACTAGAAAGCCCTAAAAACTATATATAGGGTAAAAAAGTTTATATAAATTACATAAGCAAGTTCTATTTTATCATTACTATACACGTATATAGACGCATTACAGATTTTAGCATAAAGGTCATTAGCTACATATTTATATTTCTCTCTATGCTATATGGTGTCAAAACTTCAAAATTGTTTAGCTAAGTAAAGAAATACATATATAATGCGTAAATGATTTATTTTATCACAAAGGGGTGCAAGAGTTGTAGAGAATTTATATAAAAAATTGTATAATATAGAAGATTGTTTTACAGGATAGATTTTCAAAATTATACTACTATAACTTTCTGCTATTGTTATTGAATTATATAATATATATTAGAGTTTCTTAATATGTGCTTATAGAGTGGTGTTGTTGCAAAATAGGTAAGTTTGGGTGTAAATCGTTTAACGGACGAACCTTTTGGTATGGGACTATACAGGTCTATTAGAGGTGGCCAACACATTTTCAAGCTAAAGAAAATCATCTTATAATAGTGTAGCGACCTCGGCTAAGTATAACAGACATAAACTTAATTTCCCACGACTTATGACAATTCCCCTGAATAAAATAAACTTCAGGCTCAAGAGCCATAATCTAGTTATCTCGAAACGTAATGTGACCTTTAGTAACTGCATTACTATTTTTCAAGGGTTTGCAAAATCTTCTGACTCACTGATTAAGACAATCTGAAAAGCAATTCTCAAAACTTTACCTACTCAACCCTGTTGCACCATGTCTTATTCTAGAAATACCCTTCCATCATCGCTATGTCTAGAGCCCGTAGTTCCCTACCTAGTCTGGAGAATAACGATATCTCAAGATCTACCGTTGAGCGGTTCACCTACACACACAGTGTGCATAAGCTGTTGGATCCCACATTCCCGCTGTTATACCTTTCAATTCTTCAGTACTCTAGTAGTGCTCGTAAAGATTTTCAGTCTTGTCCTCACTTTGCACATACATTTGCTTCTCCTTGGTCTGAAGTAAAATAATAATGGATGCGCATTTGTGAATGGTAACAGGGCAGCTTGAGTGTGGCGATATTATAGAGCCAATGGCTCAGGTTTATGAATTATCATGATAAAAGTCCATACTCTTACTCAGGATTTGCTGTTCATTTGAAACCATAGCCGGACGCTAGTTGAACTGTACACAGATGTCTCCTTGTAGACACTGCGATAACGGATATGGAATGAAACTTTTTGGTAGTTGAACCATAATCTTAGACTCGCGCTTCCGGACGTTGTCATAGATTATGTTTCTCAGCTCGCAAGGCAGGCCTAAGAAAAAAAAAGGCATGAAACTTACACATCTGCGTTGAGAAACCAAGTCGGATACCTTTTTAATTCGCTTTTTCGAACGAGTTAATTTGGTTCAGTCATGGTCCATTTTCCAAGCCGTACTTTTTGTTGCTATCCCAAAGTATTGCCGATGACGTGAGTGAAAACATGGAGAGTAATTCGGTAACGGGGAGATCTACTCATAATGTTGTGGCAAAATTAAGCCTTTCGAAGTGGTACAGTACCAGGTCAAAAGTTTCGTCGAGCTAAGTTTTTACCCTTACTAACACACACCCTACTATTATTGTTTACACATAAATATTTTGCTAACAACGCAATTGTAAGGCTACATGCTGTGTAAGCCGTGCATGAGTGGTAGGCACATTGCGATGTGTCGTATATATGTTGTTCAAAACCAGGAATGTTCATGTTCTGAACATTCGCACCTTTTTGGTTGTGATGGCGTGGTGGTGTTGAGCTGCGTCCTTAAACCAGTATGCTTCATTCTTAACTATCTAATGTATACATTAGAAAGCAGTTTTGGAAACGATTATAACAGTATGCGCAAGTAGCATAAAAGTATAAGGTAAAAAGAAGCAATATTTTTCTTTTTACCTACAAAATTAAGATTTTATTTAAATTTTGGACTTTGAAGCAGTACCAAAAACGATTTCTATTTTATATTTTATAACAATTTTTTATTCTCTATTCTATATAAACATATACTAAATTCTGGTTTTTTTGAGGCTGTTAAAAGAATTCTGAAGAGTTATGTTGCTGTAACGTAGATAAATTTAGGTGAAAAATCGCTTCACCGACGAAACTTTTGACGCGTGGCTGTATGATGCTGGAGAGGTAGTCAAATTCCAGAAATGTTATTCTGTTCTACTGACATCGTTCATCTTTCGCACGCTTCATGCGCCTGATATCTCCTTATCTATCTTGATAACGAAGCGCCAAGCCCTATGCCATCGGTATCGTAGACATATGTAGCCTTGCCTCTGACTGAGCTGATTCCGATCCTGTAGGCGTCCGCTTTGAAGGGCACACCTGTGTCAACTATCTAATGTAGAATTCGCTAGCGTGGATGATGGTGACGTTGTTTATATGCTTTCCAAAGCGTTCAGAACTGATAAGTCAACAGGAATGGTAAACAGGTCAATGGAGGCCTTGTATCATGTCGTCATAGACCGAAAGGAGAGATATAGGCAATTGAGCTTTGCAAAGCCCTTATAAGCAGCTGCCAGACATTGAAAGACTTTCTTGTTCCCTTCGTTGAAATCAAGGACTAGCGTTTTCTTCGAATGACTGGATTTGGGATCGTGTTCACCTAGCGTGAGAACACCTAGTTCTTTCACATAAACCGCGATATTGAGGACTGGCTATTTGCTAGTATACCTGGGTGTCCGCCTCGCGAGGAGTACTAGCATTGTTGTCGAACGGTTCGCCGATAAACATTAGCCCACCTAGACCATTACTAGGAATCTGCTTATTGCTAGGGAGTCAAGATGGAAGATTATCAGTCCCTTTGGGTGCATAGAGATTGTCGCTGCGCTCCGGGTAGCCGACTATCAAATCGATGCCTCCCGAGGGGTGAGGTAGATGATGTAGCCAGTCGCGATGAATTTGTAGTGACTTGATTCCGGATCTCTCGTGAACTGTAGTGGTATGAGTCAATTTTGTCCACATTGACGCAGGTTTTTCACATCTATATATGTTTCTCTCACTGGCTCACCTCTGTCCGATAATGACCCTATAAATATACGTACAGAACTTCCATGAAAGTACGTCATGTTATTGAAGTTGCTGGTAAGCTTTTGTCCTCCGCGCCGAGCACATTAGCATCGTCTGTGCCAACCTCATCGAGCTTGCCCTTAAGTGCTATCCTGAGGATCTTGCATCAAGATGTTAGCAAATCTCAAAATGCTTGAATACGATTAGTGCCTTCACCTAGATTAAACAGATTCTTGATAAGACATAACTTGGACTTGTGCAATAAGTGCTGATATATTAGGAGATCCATGCACCCAGAACCTCCCGGCTGCATAATTAAACACGTGACCATCTCAAGGTAGCGACCATGTACAACAGCTTTGACACGGTGTATATGCCATAGCATGCTACTATTCAAACTAAGAATATAACCAGCTTTCCGCCATCAGCGCGACTTAAAGCCTCATAGTCCAAATACATGAAGCCTCATTAGAAGAGCTGAGGACTCTCACTTAAGGACAGAACCGGACAGGGTGGACGGGAAAGGGATGTGCACGAACGTTCTTTTACTAAGGGAATTATCAAGAATTTGGGCACAAGCGAGAGAAGAGAATAAAATGCCAATATATGATGGCGGTATATACGTATAGACTAGAGCAGCCTTTATCATCCTTTTAAGCTGCCTGCCAGATCCCTCGGTCATTCGAAATAGTGCTATAAAGTTGCTTACTAGCACCAGTACATTCTTAATAAATTTGCATTTGACTACCTAGATTAGTTACTCTTTTTCACCTTCAACTTGGGCACCCGTGATGGGGCATGTGTTAGTTTTTAAAAATTGAGGAGCTCAGACACACAAACATTTTGCTTATTTTCTAGTGCACCGTTGAGATGATGTGCATGTGTGTGGGAATGGAAGGTGCAGATGGGGCAATTATATCCACACTAAAAACAGGAAGAAAGCCCTGGTGATCACGAAACAACCCTACGTTTTAGATTGCGGATCAGTCGCGTTCAAAAGCTATTCATCATCGCTGGAACATTTTTATAGCCTACGTGCTCGACTTCTCAGCTCATCATCAACTTAAACCTTGCGTGCTGCTTGCTGCCAGCAATGTAATTCTCCTAGACTTTCCTACTTTCCTCCATTATTACCACCTGCTACACTGTACTCGTTGAAAAAAATCTTGTAGATGGTCACGGCATTAAATCATGCCCCTGTTGCGGCTGCTGTCTAAACTCTATTTTCATGGACTAGTGCCTTCTCCTCTTCCCAAACACTGTAGAATTGAACATGTCGAGTTTTAGTACAGTACACATGCGGAATAGTATTTGCAGATTTAACAATATAAGTGCAGCATGTTATTGAAAGTCTTTTAGTAAATTTTAAAGGGTAAGAAGTTCGGAACATGCACTGTAAAACATCATCATTTTGTAGATAATCTATATAGACCCGTAATCGCGTGTAGGAAAAATAAGGACGTGAAGCTCTGCAAAGGAGTTATATACACGTAACATGAATCTAAACTCTTTTTTCACTCTAAAAATCTTCTAATATATAGGTGCAGAAGGTGATCGTTATATTTAAATGTCGCTAATGTATCGTTTACTGTGTTCGCTTCAAAATTCAACCAGCTGACTTTGTCTACCGTGCTTTTAATCTAGCCAGTCCATTTCAAGCAAGACACTATGCCTTTGTTCCGTTTAGTAGGGTGGAGGCCTACATACACAGTTACAATAGAACACTTCTAATTTCTTCGCTTTTTAGACCGCCTTTTGATACTAAGCTGAAGTTTGACGTGGGCAGTAGGTTCAAGACCTTAGTTTTTTGTGCGCATAATGCTTGTATCTAGGCGGGATGTGGCATGTGATAAATAGAAGGCTGTAAAAGGTAAGACATGAGTAGTTTCTAGATGTAATGTTCACGCTATTAAAAGAGCGGTTATGTTGAAGTATCCAGATTAATTACTAGAGCCACTTCCTAGTCCATCCGCATATAGCTACCTCTCTACTTTATTGCTTTCCACCATCGCACAACTCCGTGAATAAACTAAAAGACTTATGTTAAGAAGCATGTTACGGTGCTTCGGGCGCTCCAAAAGTGCTTACAAACGGATTTATATGTGCGACAGATTAGAAGAGTTCGAAGAGAGAGTCAAGGTGTCCTGCCTGCAACGACACCGGTATTTGCAAGTAATAGGAGGAGACAGTGATGACAATCACGCGCTCATGCCCCTGTCAACAAGTAATCATTTAGAAGAACCGTAACAAATAGTGTGACTATGAAACAGACAACGCATATGTTTTGCCGGACTAAGAAATCGGGTGTCTCACTTAATTGAAACATGAAGCTAAATAAACGTATTTGATGTGAAATTTAAACAAGGAGATATCATGGTGTGAACGAAAGCGAGGCCACGTGAACGACTAAGAGACAACAAAAGAAAAAGAAAACCAAAAAAAAACCCCACCGGCGCATGATTGAGTTTGCCTATCCATCTGAAGGCAGTTTTCTTATATATGGTGTGATACCGTTCGCCTCATACGCGCTCCAAATCCTGGTCCCTTCTTGCATATCCTCATACCCGCCATCCAACCTAGCCATATTCTCAATTTGCTCTACCAACCGATCCATCTTATCAACTTCTTGCAATAGCTCAATCCTCTTTTCTTCCGAGCCCGCTGAGGCTACGGCTTTCATAGAATTTTCACATACCAGATTAGAGACTTCACATTCCTCGCAGTCTTGAAATTCATGGTAGTCGAAACATTGAATCTTTCGCCGATGGCACGTATCGCAGCCTCGGTGATGAGCTATTTCTGCCACAGGGTTTATAGTACTCACGCTGGATTCGCAGATAAATCCGTTACGGGCGCAGGTTGCGCACGGTCCCTTGGAAACGACGCGATCGCAACGCGCTCTTCTCATTCGACATGTGTTACAGGCGGGTTGTTCTGCGATTTTGGGCACAGCTACTATGAGCGATGACTTAGGTGATGGGATACGATGTGTATTCGAATTAGGAAATCTGTTCTGTCCTGGTGGGGGAGGAAGTGCCCAAGAAACTGGCATTGGCGGCATCGGGTGGGAGCCGAGCGGCGTGCTTTGACAAACGTTTCCGAGCGGAAGGGAGAAGTCTTGCGACGTTAGTACTGCTGTTCGTTCCTCAGGTTGTCGGGTATGAGGCGGGAGCGGTGGAGATCCCGGGCAAATGACACCATCGCCCGCCCGCCCATGCTTAGCCGATCCGGCCATATCAATACCAAGAAGCCTGGTTATGGCCTCGGAATGAATTATTTGCTCTCCTTGATCGTTAAAGTGGGGCACGGAACCCTTCACAATAGGTGGAAAGAGTGGTGGACTAGAAACAGAACGGATATTCGACTCTGACTTCGAATCTCCGAACTCTCTAATCCTCACGCACAGGCGGTCCATCGTGCTAGTCTTGGGAAGAGACAAAGCTGTGTCTAAAGCGCTACAATCCCGACCGGCTCCCACGCAAGCCGTGCAAGGAGCAGACAGGGACCAGCGGACGCACTTGGTCTCACTCCCCTTGCAGTGCTCGCACGCCAGTTGATTGCGTTCTGCAGCTTGAGCGGATAGAGCTGGCAATCTTTCCGTAAGCAGACTTGTGATAGCGTTGTTCGTCTTCGCATCTGTATCCTCATCTTTCTGAGTTCTGCCAGATCGAAGAATTGGCTTCTTCGAGTATACGCAGTCCGTGGTTTGGTTGATACCAGACTTGCATCCACTGTTTGTGCTAGCAGCGGTGCACTTGACTTTAATACGTCGGCAATGCTCGCATGGGAGTTCGGGCTTCATACATCCTTGCTCTAGGCGCGACACGAGAGCCTCTGTTTGCGTTGAAGTTGGGATCGAGGCGCCGTGCCCCGCAGGGAGAAACGAATCGAAGTTGACGCACTCTAGTACATCTCCTTGAGCATTCGTCTCAATAGGCTTGGCCCAAATCGGCACCTTCTCTATATGACGACACTGCGCCCGCGACGTCGCCCACTTAGGTTCACAAGAAGAATTAATAACCGATGAAGTAGTCATAAGTAGGCTAGGCTGCTCCATCCCAGGGATCTTCTTCGTCGCCGCAGGCTTAACTATTGGTGTTTGGTGTCGGGAACTTGGCTCAGACTTGTTTAGATTTTCCCTCAGACGATTCACGGCTTCCACAAGAATAGTACACTTCTTGCAAGGGGGCTTCTTTGCCGAACGCAACCGGGGGGTTAAACCTTCAAAACATCCACCGTCGCTCGGAAATTCCATGTAGGCGTGCGCGACGTGCGGAGGATGTTCGCCACATACTGTATTTCGGGGTTTGAGTGTAGAGCGCTCGCGCGCCTCCTTCCAATGCTTCACGTTATTGTCAGTCGT
The DNA here is from genome assembly GCA_014905255.1 of Herpotrichia juniperi. Classification (NCBI taxonomy): domain Eukaryota; kingdom Fungi; phylum Ascomycota; class Dothideomycetes; order Pleosporales; family Melanommataceae; genus Herpotrichia; species Herpotrichia juniperi. Next base: position 516,122 of record BLYF01000019.1, on the reverse strand, counting down.
GGAAGCTCTCTGGAATTTGAAACTCGACAACAACGATGGCCCATCCAATGTTTCCAAATTTACAGTATTCACCGATTGACGGTCACGAATCAATTCCACAGGCGCGGTTGAGGCCCTGGCAATCGGCTTTAGTGCTGGCTCAGGTGTGTGCAGTGGGAACCCAGGAGCTCGCAGAAGCGGCTCTTCATCATCTGTAAGAACAGCAGGAACCAGATTTGCCGAGTCTGAGATGAATGGCCATTGCGTATTTTGGCTTCTGATGAGCTCGAGCATAGCCTCTCCTTTAGGTGCTGTCGTTAGGTTTTCGTAGCCTTTGGAGGTAATCAGGAGGTTGTCTTCGATGCGTACTCCGCCGACTGGAAGGTAGCGTGCAACGACCGAGACGTTGATATATTTTGAGTGGATTGGCGAAGGGAGGTAGAAATTGTTTAAAGCATATGAGGAGAAGTAGCTGAAGTTTAGTCAGTGCGAGTATGATAATAAAGGGTCAGATCTAACTTACATGCCAGGCTCGACTGTCAAAACCATGCCTTCCTCAAGCTGCCCACTGAGAACGTCTACTGGCGACCTGCACGTCTTCGGATCGTAGACCGGAAGATGAAAGTCCTTCGGAAAGATCGAAGGAGTCATGTCGTACTTTGTCATAGACATGAGACCGGCCTGACCAGGGTCATGCACCTCCAATCCCACATGGTGACCAAGGCCATGCGGGAAGAAGGCCTTTGATGTCCCTGCCTTATAGATCTCTTCTCTTGTCCCATTGTGCAATATACCCAATGAAAGCAACCCATCGATAGCGATCTGATGTGCCAAGATATGTAGATCCAGATACCTCACACCCGTCTTCAAACCCTGAATGCAAGTCTCCTGCATCCGCTGAACTAGCTGATATGTGTTCTTCGCCTCATCAGACGGCCACCTTCCAGACAACGGGAATGTCCTCGTGATATCGCTCGCATATAACTCCCACTCGCACCCTGCATCCAGACACATCAATTGTCTGTTCTCAAAATCCTGATCATTATCATCGTAATGTAACGTGCCCGCATTAGGACCCGACGCTGCAATGGGATTATATGCTTGTTGTTTCGCTCTTCTTGAAACACACACATCTAGAAACAGTCCCTCAACTTGCGCCTCATTCTTGAAATTTCGGATGTTCGCCAACACCTCTTTATGCGCTTGCGAACTAATCTCGTTCGCCTTCCTTATCAGCGCAATCTCATGCTCATCTTTGACAAGTCTCGAAAGATTGATCGCTGGCAATAAGCTCTCCGCATCAACAGACTCGTGCAAGCTAGAGATCAGCGGATCTTGCGCCTGGTGTAAGACGTATAGACTCCCGTAGTTGAACTTCGCCCAGTCTTGCAGGAAGTCCGGTAACTGATCGATGAAGAACACTAGATCGATGTCATATTTCTCCAGTGCCTCGGCGGGCGTAGATCCACATCCGCTCCAGATGACTCTTGACGAGTCGATCCTAGGGATGAAGAGGGCAAGAGAGTCATTTTCGATGTCGTACGTCAGGTGACAGTTCGGTTCATTGCATCTTCCTCGTGAGATCAGCTTAGCCTCCCATCGTTGAAGGAGAACGTGAGAAGACAAACCCGCTCAAATAGTAGAAGTATCTCCGCTGCCGAAACGGCGCCGGCATATCGCTATCCTCATTATTCCTTGCCGGCTCGCCAGGCAGATAGATCAATCCATTATCCGCCCCTAGCTTCTCTTGTACGCGTCGCGCATGTTGTTTCGCTTTCCTAATAATTAGCCCAGCTCCTCTATACTATAGCACGAGCTGTGAGCCGCGTGTGCATGCACTTACCGGGATACTTCTCCAACGAAGACGCAGCCTCAAGATGCATCCAGTACTCCTTCTGCTCGCCCTCCAGGCGTTCGGTCAGATTGAACGCGTCGAGTTGTCTGTCCATGCTCGTGCTTCTTCTCACCAACGTTCGAAAGAGAGGAGTTGGGAAGGAGAAAGACAGCGGAGTGAAGATCAATTAAGGAGCGTTGTAAAGACCGGTGAACAGGTCGAAAGTGGGGCCCGTACGCACGGCCGCATAGTGTCAAGTAAGCGAGCTCCGGTCAAGGAGAAGCAATGACTTTTTCAACGCCCTATCGCTTCTGACCCCAAATACGACGAATAAGCAGCTCATTTCTCAATCTGATCGATCACCACCATACTAAAGGAGGTGACACAGTAGACTAAAATACTGTCGCTGAGTGGCAACATATATATAAGTTGTGATTGGTTCATTCCAACTTTCGAAAAAAGGTGTGGTGACCGGTGAGCGCAGCCATTTCAAGTTTCGGCTAGACGGGATATAATCAGGTTACTTGCTGTTGGAGAAAAATAGGTTTACTTATAGTCTATTGATATAGATGATGGGGGGGTAATTTGAAGTTCAAGTCAACTTGCCGTCGAGGTTGCAAGCACCACGCCCACAAACCCCCATTCTGTCTCACTACCACGACAAACAGATCTGCAGCATGCCTGATAGAATAAGGTATATCAGATATCCAACTTTCATTGCGCGAGCATACATCTGCCGAAACTATGTATAGGGTGTGCAACAAACAAGACATTACCAATTATTACAACAGACTTTTCCTTCCTTGCCACTCATCCCATATGCGCACACACAAACCGTTCCCCAAAGTGTTATACCCTTCGCCAGAAGTGAATCAATCGAATCGCCCCGTTTGCTCTAAAAAAGAGTGTATGTCGCATGTCCGATCCAATCGTAATAGATAGTCGTCCGTTATACCAGTCATGACTATGCATTTTCGTGCCTGTAAAGAAAACCAGAATGCCAGAACATATAGAAAAGAGGACAATGCTTTTATGCAAGAATGGTGAAACAAGCGATGGCAGCGACTAAGAGAGCCGCGAACGGCTTGTTGACGTTGCCCGCTGAACCAATTTCCTGATGAATTCCATCCGTCGATGTTGAGGTCGAAGAGGGAGTGTTGCCAGTCTTAGTGGAACTCTTGGTCGAACTTTTGGTCGCACTGGGGTAGGGAATAATCGTGCCGGGATTTCCTGACGGAACAGAGTAGACGGACGATACTGGAGGAACAGGGTACGCAGATTCTGATTGGACGGGGTAGGTGGGAGACGCTGGAGGAATACTAGAGGACCCAGCCGGCGGGGTAGTAACATCGCTCGATCCAGCTGGAGGCGGAGGAGCAGCTGTAGTTGATTCTGCTAGCCCGGGAGGATAGACGGAGGATCCAGCCGGCGGAAGAGGAGCAATACTAGAGCCAGCGGGAGATGGCGCGACCTGAGAAGATCCAACTGGTGGAGAAAGCGTAACAGTTGTCATTGACTGGCTAAGAGGAGCAACACTCAATCCAGCTGGGGGCGGAGGAACAACGCTCGACGCAGACGGGCCAGGAGGATAGACAATCGATCCAGCTGGGGGTAGTGGAGCAGCGCTCGATGCGGACGGTCCAGGTGAATAAACAGAAGATCCAGCGGGTGGGCCAGCGCTTGATGCGGATGGCCCAGGAGTATATATTGAAGATCCGGCTGGGAGTGGGGGAATGGCAGTGATCGAGACCAACGTAGACTTGGGTGACGCAGGATACGTACCTGGAATGATAGTCGTCTGGACAGATGCCGTGTACGAAGTCTTCGTGAGATACTTTGTGCTGTCACCGCTAGTGCCGCTTGACTTGACAGTTATGATAGTTGTGTAGGGAACGGTGTTCGTGGTCACCGTAGTGCAAGGTGTAGTGATGCATGAAGCCGTACAATTGTTATACTTGGGAGGCTTGGAAAAAGATGACGCAGGCACTGTATTAGTAACAACAAATGGAGGAGGAATATTGTAAGTGCTGTAGTCTATGAGAGATTTACTGCTCTGTACGGGAGGGGGTTGGGAAGAAGAAGTGGAGCTAGGGCAAGGTGTAGTGGTGTTAGCGTAAACTGGAGGCAGAGTAGATGTCTTTGTGTGCTTAGGAGGCTTCGCCCTGCAGCTCGTAGTGCACGGTGTGATTGTCGAGGGAGGAGGAGGTGGCGACGGAATCGTGCTGGTCGTGCATAGCGTTGCGCTGTTGTACTTGCAGCTCGATGTACACGGTGTAGTTGTTGCTGGGGGAGGAGGTGATGGCGGGACCGTGCTAGTCGTACAAGGAGTAGAGGATATCTTGAAACTGGTCGTGCAGGGAGTTGACTTTGACTTGTATGAAGTCGTCAAGTAACACTTCTTGCAGGAAGTCGAAGACACTGAGGAACTGCTGGGGCAAGGAGTCGAAGTCTTATTATACGACAATGTCGTCGAGCAGCTGCTAGTACAGGGCTTCGATATTGTCTTATATGACGTTGTCTTAGAAGTTGAGGTAGACGTCAGAGTGGTCTTGAAGGTCGAGGTAGATTTGAGGGTGGTTGTTGATGTAGATTTCAGAGTGGCCTTAACAGTTGACGTGGATGTAAGAGTGGTCTTAGACGTCAAAGTCTTTTTAGAAGTCCACATTGTCCAACGGTTGCTGCTAGTGCAAGGAGTCGAAGTCTTTTGCGGAGGCTTCGTCTTCGTGATAGTAGTGCACGATGTAGTAGTCGTGTTAGTCTGCGGTTGGGGAGAAGGCGGCAGAATCGATCTCGAAGTGCAAGGTATTGACGTCTTGGGCGGAGGGGGTGGTGAGGGAGGTGTCCAGATAGAGTTCGTGGTGCACGGAGTCGTTGATGAAAGAGGCGGCGGGGGAGGAGGTACTGATATCGAGCTCGTGATGCACGAAGTCGATGTCGGTGGAGGAGGGGGTGGCACGTAAATCGAGCTCGTCCACCACGCCGTGGTCGAGGACCACGTTGAGAACCAAGTTGATAGTGGAGGTGGCGGTGGAGGCTTCCATATCATTAGCATCCTCTCAGTGCTTGGAAGTCTTTGGACTTACAGAGGTTGACGATGTGCATGGTGTCGTCGTTGAGTCATAAGGAGGAGTACTCCATTTGTGCTTGTCGCCTGGCAAAGCAGCAACCGAGCCCAAGAGAGCGAAAAGTGAGAGCGTTTGCTTCATTTTGTTCGGTGAACAACAGTCTCTCGTACTGGCCTGGATGGTAAGTTCGAGCAGGCAATCGATGGTTATAAATGGAGGGAACAGCGCAACCCTATCGAGAGAGCTGCTGCTGTCGTTGAGGTTGGGCAATTAAACTAGAGGCTGGATGTTTCACAAGCAAATAGTTCGCGGTAGAATGTCAGGAGAAGTGAGGGGGAAAAGGTCAACACAATAAACATTCGGTGGCGAGTCTAGCCATCATGACCCAGCTATTTGAATAGCCATTCCGGGATGCGAACAATGGCAAGGTTGAATCTTCTAATTGTGGCTCGAACTATATCGTTGCCGTATTAGCGGAAAGATTTTGGTCTTAGCTCTCAATATTGTCGCTACATGAAGCAAAGGAGGGTATAAGGGGACCGAAGGTCATGATCTCGAGGGGGGCATTCGATATATTTGATTTCCACAATGCAATTAGCCAGTAAAATTGAGCCAAAAGAAGCTGCCAAACACAAGGGCTTATGAGAGGCCGGAATAGTTGAGACTTGCATGCTTTCGCTGGGATGTAAGCAGACTGTTCTATAGTCTGAGACTAGGCCGACGAAGAAAGCTGCAAAATAGAATTGATATCATCCACGGGCATCTCAGCCTTATATTTCTATCTGCCTGGGTTGATGGAGTTGAGATTCCTTCAGGGGATAACTCACTCTATAGTGAGAACTGGCGCAATGCTAGTCATTCCTAAGAAGTAAACAGTAAAAATCCCGTTTCTAGAGAAACTTGGGCATCTGCCCTAATGTAGGCACATAGCACCGGCGCGGCCTTCATGCTTCATTGATGAAGCATTGATAATGTTTACAACCTTATTCAGGGCTGGCATTCTTCATCGTCGTTTCCCGGGCGACTGCATGAGCTGATCCTCATGGACTACGGGAATGATTGCCATCTCTAACTTCACGAAGCCTGTACCTCCATCTTCGAAGCTATGGCTGCTTGAGGCTTCAGGTTAGCTAGTAGTTGCTACTGCACTGGCGGGCTACAGCGTGCGATGGGGTCTCTCGGAACCTTGGAACTCGGATTCTCAAATACCCAACCTGAAATATGATGCTTGGAAAGAATATTTTCTCCACGTGCTTCCTCACTGACCTCTTGATTCCAACCCGTTTTCTTCTCCATGACTCATCGTCGAGCCGAATTGTGATAGCTGTTCTGTGTTCATGAACTAATGCTGAGCGAAGTGGAGATGGCATAGGCGTTAGTGCATCCGCTGTGGAAAGCTGATCGATGGTTGGAGGTGCGACCAACATGTGAAAAAGCATCTAGAATTTGTTAGCTGCTGAAACTGTTTCTCCTTCCGCAACGTGGATCTCGACCATTCCTATGGAATCCAGAAGACCATTTGTTGAATCCTGCACGAGGAATCCACTGGCGGCAGATTTCTGTTCCTGTGACTGCAGTCCCATGATTTGTTCTCTCAACAACCGCTTGGGACTCAACATCACTATCACTATTGGTCATGTTCATCTACGATCGTGACACAACCCTGATATTGCAAGCATATGAAGCCGTTGAATTCTGGCCGTTGTCAGAGATAGTTTAAGGATGCTGCCAAAATACTACGCGAAGTATGGTGAGCCTGTTCATCACCAGAAGTATTCTACAATCATCATAAAAATAGTAGGCCTGACAGCTGCAGCTTGAAGGAGCGCAATCACGGCGTGTGCCAGAGCATATATCTCATTCCCGCTCGCTGTAATGTCGAGTTTTTGTATGCCGCCAGATGTGCAATAATTCATTATGCTGCGTCCTGGGAGCTAGGTGATGACTTGCACGACTTTCTTCGCTTTGCTGACCCTTTCTTCTAATCCTGATTTTGTCTTCACGTCCCCTCTTCGATCAATCGTCCTCGTCGCTATCGCTTCCACTGTTCCAACCCTCATCATACTCTTCCGCGATGGTCTGAAGCCCGTTACAAAGCGTCTCTCGTTCATCAAGACTGTGTATGCGTCTCATGATCTGCTCGAGTGACCTGACTTGCTCTGCAACAATTGTGCTCGTGGTCAACGCAGAATACACAGCGACTGTGCTAGCGTTTCCTGATCCTACGTCAAAGATGCTCGGGAAGCTGTCGAGCAATGGAAAGAGCAGCGGGGCGCAAAATCTTTGCAGTGCTGGGCCCTTGCTAAATCTGTCGTGTGGATCGCGAATTCGTCCCCCATTTTCAGAAACGTTCCAATCGCCTCGCGAGGTTTCCGCTCTGCCGAAGATGTGCTCCTTCCTGTGACCTTTGGTATTTGTGACTCTGTAGTTTTTTGTGAGGAACTCCATGTCGAAACTGGTCACTTGGTCATCGTTTTCTTCGGTGTCTTGTGGCGATAGCAGGGATCCCAGCTTCTCGGCTCCACCAAAGCGATTTGAGGACTTCTCTGAGAGGACATCGGGGTCAGCAACACTCATCTCGAGCTTTGAAATCCTGCGTTTTCCGGTACTGTTGACAGTCTCTTCGAGGTCCTGAAGTGTTACACGTGGTGATCTTAACCGAGAAGGTATGGTCATGCTCTCCATGGCAATGGACTGTATAGCACCAATATGCCACGGAGAAGTCGAGTCTAATAAGAGATACGATGGGAGCTTGACGGGGTTGTTAGACATAGGAATGTAGACGGATGAGTGCTCGGCAAGAACGTTTAGTGACCGTGCAGAGTTCACCATCTGCTGCAATCTTCTCTCCTACATGGTGTCAGTTGCGTCCCATTCTTCAGGAAGAGGGAGACGTACTCTTGGAACCGCCATGTTGCCTCCTTGATCTCCCAGTCCCCACGTCCAAATACTCAATTTCCCATACTCATCTCGCAGCCTCTCTAACCATCCACTAGTCCAACCGCCCCAGGCGTCATCGATTCCAGTCATGATCTGAATACCTTGCATGCCGTCGCACTGTTCCACGAAAGGCCTGAGATCCCTGTCCATCACTTCTACCTCTCGTTCCATCTTCTCGAACAGATCGAGGCCCGTCTCCCACGTTTCAAAGGGCATTAAGGTGTCGCTGAGCTCGAACTCGGAGAGCTGGACCAGGGACTTGGGGTGATAGTAGAGACGAGAGTAGTCTGACCAATAGCGGACGGATGATGCAGTAAGTGGTGGCGGACGCAGACCAGCGTCGAGATGTACTTGATATGCGGAAGGCGGTATGGGTTGTGAGCGTTGTATTATTGGTTTCGAGCGCCTTCGTATCATCAGCAAGCGAAAAAGGTGTCGGGAAACTCCTACCATACGCTTGGTGCAACCAAAGAAAGCGATATGGCGAGACTCACCATACACCAGGTTGATCCAGGCTCCCATCATCCTCTGGCTCATACAAGGCACCCACCTTCTTCATACTTCCGAACGCACCTTTGAGGTCGTAGATGAGAGTTCTTGGTGTAAAAGTGTCTGAGCCATCGGGCGCAACGCCAGGACGGAAGAGTATATCGTGGTCGACGGGCGACTCGTCTTCGGGCGGGTATGTGAAGTACGATTCCTTGAAAAGCGTTAGGAACAGGATGAAAGAAATGAAGACCAAGAAATGTCGAGTAACTGGAGTGGAAGGCGATGCGGAAGGTGCTGATGACATGATTAGATACCAACCTGAGTGTTCCAGAAGTGCGTGCCCAGGTAGTTACTTTGCTGGCCGAACTGTAGGGTTACAATCTCGTGCATTGTGTTGAATCCCGGCCGCCGCCGGCTTACAAGCACGGAATATACGCAGGAGCGAAGATTCTATTGCCAGTTCGCTAGGGGGGCGTTAATTGGGAGGTTTTGGTGTTGATGAAGCGGGGTGTTCATTGGATGAAGCTATTGCAAAATAGTGCGGTCACGTGATGGCGTGCGCGTTTCGCAACTCAGGAGATGGGGCTGCTACAGATACAATGCAATACAATGCAATGAGATGAAATATAATGTAGGTTTAACGTTGCCGCCAAGGCCATGTATGGGAAATCGCTAGGCCCTGAAGCTCATGCCTCCGACGCGTGGCTGCAGACTTCTGCTCATCCCATTAACTGCAGCTGGTCTGTCGGTGGCCAACGCGTCTGCGCAAAGCTCAGACAACGCTTGATGCTCTGCAGATACTTCCTCGTGATCTCGTCGCTCATTATGTGCGCAGCGTTCTTATCGCTCTCGTGCAGCTTCTCACGCGCAGACCGCTCGTGAATGCCCACCATGGTGACTCCAATAGGCCACGCGCTAAATATAGTCAGCTTCATGAATGTTGCTACAGACAGGAATGAGAGACTTACGCATTCCCGATACTCAGCCTCAGGTACCCGTCATTCGCATCCACATATCGCCTCTCCTGCGCAGCAAGCACGATCTCCACAACGGGCTTCAGAATGCTGTCCTCTAGCTCCTCCTTCTCCATCTTCTTGAACATAGGCCGCAGGTTCTCCCGCGCCTGCACCATGGCCGCATATGCCTGCTTCCCCTGATAGCTCGTCTTGACGTCCACCGTTCGCTGCGCGAGTGTCACTTCCCATTCTTTGAGCACCATTGTAAAGTAGCTGGCCAGCTGTCGGAACACGAACTGTCTGCCTTCCTTGTCCTTGGGTATATTCGGATGCACCTTCATGTCCTTCTCTGGCACAAGTTGTAGCGTGGTCGGAATCGGTCCATCTGTCGTGATTGCCGCTAGATTATCTGCCCCTACCCTCTTCTTATACCGCCGCAGCCTCTGCTTGTGCGTCTCCCCGAACAAGACAGCAGGCTCGTCCAGCGCCCTCAACTTGCGCACGAGCTCATCGTCCTCTACATCCTCGTTCTCCGGCACCACCCCCTCCCCCTCTGTCATCTTCGGCGGCAGATCCGGAAGGCCTAGCCTCTTCCGTCTCCGTTGCTCCTCCTCTACCTCGTCGTCCTCCCTCCGCTGTCTCGATTGCTCGGCCAGTCGTTGCCGCTTCTCTTTCCGCTCGGCCTCTTTCTCTGCTTCATCTTCCTCTGCTTTCCGCTTCCTGTTCAAACGCTCTTGCTTTGCCGCTTCTTCGACCCTCTGCTCAGCGAGGTAGGCGGCTTGTCGTTGGGCTTCGAGTTCGGAGCGCTTCAAGTATTTCCTGTCTGACGATTCCGGCAGGGCCTTTTCTTTTGACTTTTTTATTTGCGCGGACATTAACTTGGCAAAGTCCATGACGGCGGATCCAAGACGAATCGCAAGGGGGAGCAGGGTGTAGATGGTATAGATGTTGTTGTGGTGCAAATGTCGCCGGCGCAAGTTGCCTCGCGGATGAGCTAAACGGAACCTCCCGGCGCTAGTGGGCGAGCTTCGTTCCTCTTCACGCGCATCACGGCCAAGTTAATTAACTAGCCTTCCCATTCGCAATTCCAGTCCTCTCCAACTCGATCACCCCATACGTCGAATCACGACACCATGGCCTCTACGAAGCTGGACCGTCAAACAACAACGCCCTTCCTTCTCCGTCTCTTCTATAAGAGCGGCTCGTTCCACCGGTATATTCCCTCTCGCATGCGGCTTCAAAGACTTTCTGCTAACCTGCCCTGCAGCTTAGATGAATTCGACCCCGCCCTCCGCCTTCCACCCCACCTCCAGATATATACCTGGCCAACCTGTACCCTCTCAGAACTCACCTCCCTCCTCCTCACGGCCCTTCCGTCCCTCCTTCCCGCACAATACGCCGGCACACGGATATCATTTCGTCTCGTGTATGGCGACATGCAGGGTCCGACCAGGCCTGGAATACCTGGACGCTTCATATCGCGCGAGCTCGGCTCAGTAATCGTCGGCGCTGCAACGGAGAAGAACGCCGACGCCGACGTGGTCACGGGTGGTGATGGGCCCTCGACCGCGGTTCATGTCAGAGAAGCGTTGAAACAATTGGATGGTGAACCTTTTAAGACCTTGGAGGACGCAAAATTTGTCATTGGGGACTACATATCCTGCGCCATTCTGCCACCGGGCGCAAATGGTAGTGTAGCCGCTGCTCCACCACCACCTTCCGGGCCTGCGAGAGGCCCGCCGCTAAGAGATGGATTTGGAGGACGTGGGCGAGAGAACGGATTCGGTGGGCGTGAAGATGTTGGCGGATACAGAGGAGGGAGAGGAGGAGGACGATTCGACGATCGCGGTGTTGTGCCTCAAGGAGAGTGGAGGCGAGGCGAGGCGCCGCCTGAACGAGAGGGATATTGGAGAGGTGGGGGCGGGGACAGAGGTGGCCGGGGAGGCAGAGGGCGTGGCAGGTGGTAGCATTAAGTTGTTTAGCTCTCTGACACGTTCTGTGGGCTAATAGGCGTAATCTGCAGCAATGAAATGAAGAGCGTTAAAAGAAGACCAAAAGGGGCAAAGCAGCCCTAAAGAGACATAAGGATAAGAAAATAGAGCGATAGAGGGAGTATCTCGAGACAAGGATAGTCATGGGCAATTCGAGCGTAGGCAGGGATGCAAGGATGATGGTGGACACGTTTGAATGTTAAGGTGGTTAGGGGGATGAGAACCTTGAGCGTTGCACGTGCGTTGGGTACGGTTGCACACCAACGTTCCTAGATTTGGGGACCTGGTCAAGAAGGATAGCATATTGAGGCTTCGGGAACAGAAGCCTGGAGTGTATGATACCACGCATACCATTTCATACCTCCACGATTATAGTACTCGGCCAAAGGATGGCGAACCAACTCCCCAGTGTCTGCGTTTTCAACCCTCACTCATAGACAAACTAGGATCCGCTTCAATTTCCCACCTTCTCGAGTCCCCATCCAACAACAAATACACCGTTTTGGTAAGCGGGCAAAGGATCAACTCAGTACTGCAAAATACCGTTGCTGTTGGTACAGCAGTATTCACAGTCTTACTGGAACTTTTCGAATCCACTTGGTAATTTCGATACCTCGACAGAATGATCGAATGTTAAGCAGAAATATCTGTACTCTTGAGCTGCCTCTGTGAATATCTGCCAAGTTTTACAATCGGATATCCACTGTGTTTGATTGCTCTCAACTCCGCTTTCATTGTTTCCTTTTAAAGCCAGAAAAAGTAGGCTCATCAACTAAACCGAATTGCGACTGTAATCAACACGTTGTGAGGCGGTGGAATGTAAAGCACAATGTCAAAACTCCTACACCCAAGCTCTAGACAAAGAAGAGAGAGGATAACACTACTGTCTTCAGCTTCCCATGCCAGACATTGCCAATGCTCGAAAATGTCTCACGGTCTAAAGAAATGACGATCGTGCCTTCTTTGCGGTCAATTCTAAGGGGTAGTGCTTCGTAGTAACATAAAAACTGCTCGTTATTCAACACGCAAACATTTCGTGTGATTGTGGTCATGGTGACTGAATGCTATGATAAGTACGAAAACCCATCTCATTGCGATAAGCCGAACATTTAGATACCTTTCCGCTTAAAATCCAAGACCGAATCGCAGGATAGCAGCACCACTCCCCCATCACCAACATGCTTGAAACAAAACCAGGCTAGAAACTAATAGCCTCTCCTCCAATCGAGTGAACATGATTAGTGTGAAGTTTGCGTTCTCTCTCATTGATACCATCAGATGCAAACAATTTACATCACCTTGAAAACAGAATCTTCGAATTTTGTGAAGCTAGTCTCAAACACTGCGCACGACTTATAAAAACACGACTGGGTTTAGCCGAACGTCAGAAAACTTCGTAGCTAGGGAAAAAGTAGCGGCAATCGAATCTTCTCGGCTCAAAATTCAGGGTTGAGATGATCTGTAACTGGTTTAGGATATACAAAGTCTCGGTTCTACTCTCAAGCGATGTATCCGTGTATAATACGAATACTCGACATAGCTAGAGCTACAAGTCTGAATGAATCCATTATTAATGTTGGAAGAGCGAGGTACTAGGCTAGTTTCGTACTGACACGAGAAGAACGTGCATGTTGGGCGCCATCGACAAGTAGTCCATTCCAGCTGCTGTTTTTGTCAGGCCGACAGAACACTATCCTAAGTTTTGTTAAGCTAAGTCTCGAGCAAAATTACCCAGAGGGCTTATCCGATAGTAAGTTAGTGCTATCCACTCATTCACACAACTGATAGTGCCAATCGCTCGACTTTCTCCTCTAGGTTTTTCCTGTTCACTTCCTCTCAATCCAATCATTCCCTTCTCACACCTCAACCTTTCCCTTCGCCCTAGCATCTTTCGATCCTAGCCCAACGCCAGCTGTTCGTGCCCCCATGATAGCATTCAAGCACCTCCCAACCGCTTCCAGATCCCCCAGCAGCGTAACGTGCCCCCGATCACTGGACACCACCCCACCCCTAACAACACTGTAACCCATTGGCACCATTGCGGCCTTGGCAAGTACCACACCATCCCCGGACGCAAACGCCAGCTCATCATACGCCTTTACAGTCTTGATCATCTCCTTGCTATCTACTTTCGCGCCGTAGACAGTTGGCGTGCTCTTCCCATAGATCAGTGCAATGGGCGGGTAACGATTTGAGTCCCCGAGCTCGGGAATATAGTCCAAGGCTTGCTTGAAAGCTTTCATTTCGGCAAGGGTGCGGGTAAGGTATGCATGTGCTTTGTCAAAAGGTAGTGTTACAGCGGTCGCAGGGTTGGTCTGGCTGGTTGAGTATTCTTGCCCATTGAGCCCCTTGTGTGTATGGCTCATCTGAGGGGTCACACCTGCAGTCGCAGATGAACCTTCCGTGGCTTTGCTGGCTGCATTGTGCGCGACGTCTCTTACAGCTCCACCATGGGACAAGGCGGATTGTGTGCCGCCGTTACTAGACGGAGGAAGCCCGGGAGAGTTAGGTATTGAGCTTCCTTTGCTCACACTTGATTTGCGGCCAGGTAGTGATGGGAGGGCTTGCGACATCGAGCTCAGTAAGCCGCTGATACTGAGGTTGGAGCTTGTGGACGGGTTCTCAACAGGTAAAACGTTGCCTAGCACAGGGGAGAGACAGTGCTCCGTCCAGGTCTTTATGTCGAAGAAATCGAGGGGGTACTCTTCTTTAGTGTGCTTGTTGATGAAGCATTTACCGTCAAGTGGAAGCAGTGCGTAGGATGTGCGAATGGTGAAGTTCACTTGGGCGGTGAGCACCCGCGATGAGAGGAGGACATCGTCACCGTTTCGAAGTGGGCCAAGAATATTGATGCAGTTTTGAGGTACGCCGGCATAGACGACCCCCGCAATGAGCTCGGGATTCTGATTGATCACGTGTCGGGTTATAAGACCACCCAGCGAATGTGCAATAACAATAGCTCCGCGTTTCTCAGGGGGCACGCCTGATTGGTTACAAGGCAGTGACTTGAGATACTTGATCAAGTGTCGACTGAGGATGTGTGGCGAGAGCCTCCAGTCATATCCGTAATTGTGTACACGCAACGATCTGCTCTTGGCATTATCGGAGGCCCTGAGCCGTTTGAACAGGCGTTTAGCGATATCGACAGGTCCTATGTGTGTGAGCATTCCATCTGGGATAATTCGCTGCGCTTCTGTTTCTTCGTCTTCTGGGTTTAAGCCTAGCTCAAGATCTACCTTCCGCAAGTTGAATCCAACCTTTAGCGGCACCCAGAGCTGGCGATGGGGAGCTTCAGCAGACCGCAAAACCGAGCCTCTGTACCCTCCAAGAATGATTACATCGCCGGTGAGATTTTGGAGGGCCTGGTTGAAGAAAGGATGAGTCACTGCCGTACCAGACGCCAAATCGGTGGATGATCCTTTAGTTCTTGGCAGCTTCACTGAAGTACCCCTGGATGATGAGTTCGAATTGGCAAGAACGCTGACCCGGTGATTGTGCATGGCATCAGAATTGAACCCTCGCGGCGTCGCGTTTCCACTTCTATTTGACCTGAAAAAATCGTCCCTAGAGCCAAAATTAAAGTTAGGCATCGTTGGCATACTAGGGAGCTTGAAGTTTGAATCTTGCCAGCTGTCTTTGATTGCCTTTAGACGACTGTTCACCTGCTCTGAAACATGTTCAAATCGCGAGTCGTCGCCCAGAGAAGAGGCCCAGGATTTGCTGCGATAGAGTAAGAGCGAGCCTTCTGAATTGGATCTGCGAAGTCCTAAGGTTGATTCTCGAGCAAGATTTTGAGACTGTCGTTGTGTCGCTACAGGATTTGGCTCTTGAACGGATTCTTCGAACTGGCGCTGTGGAATGGGTTCTGTGGTGGGCTGGCGCGATCTTGGTCGAGATTGACTGCGACTTCTGCGTCTGCGACCATCGTCCTTCGAATGGTGAGTACCATCGTGCTGTGCGAGACCACCACTACGCAACGAGGTATCGTGCATCGACGTCACCCGCCTACGCTGGTAGCTATTCTGCGGTGGCTGTCGGCCCCGCGTGTTGTCAAAAGATGGCACCGAGAAACTGGGGAGTGAGAAGCTGAGGAAATTGGAGGATTTGGGCAATGAGAACGGCATGTACTTCCTCAATGCGTCGGCTGTAGAGCTCCCAGACACTGCTCGTCTTCGTGAATGCGCCTGCATACTATCGCGCAGGACAGAGCGGTGGTCATCGACTCGCTGGAACATCTTGGGCTCAGCGCGCCATGGTGACGGTAGCCGGGTAGTAGACTCATCGTGTGAGGTCTCGTCCTGGCACCTCTGAGTCGGTGTCTCAATCTCGCTGCTCTGGCTAGAGATGGAACTGTGCATAGGTCGAGGCGGGCTTGGTTCGATTGTCGCATCGGTCGATTGTTGCCACGCGTCAAAGAATGCGCCGTCTTCGGTTGCATCCAATGCAGCCGCCTTTTCCGCAGCTGGTGTTTTAGGCGACGTCAATCGCGTCTGCTGGTGTCCAATGCTGACCCCAATGGCCGAGGTTACAGTTTCCAGCTCCAGCTCCTGCTCCTGCTCATCAGGCGTGGCATCGTCCTCAGAGGGCGTGAGGTCTGGGTCCTCGATGGACGCGAATTGGACGTCGGCGAGGGCATTGTCCCGGTCGTTGTGCGCATTGGGGGTCAGGCACGTAGGTTCTGCCATTGTGGGGTTTGACTGTGTGTGAGGACGGTGGGATTAAGACATCCTGAGGCGTACTCTCCGTTAAGCTGGCGGTGGCAGTGTCGCTTTCCGGCAGAGCCGCAGAACATTGTCAGCCTGTGGCTGGAGTGCACATGCCAGCCATGCAGCCAAGCATGGATATAGGGAAGGTGCGATGGGCCTCCATGGTGAGGCCTGTGTTCTGGCTTCCGATGTCGTTAGCTTTGCGAGATGGGCACCTTCTGCCCATGTCAATGTGCAGTTGCGACCCAACGTTCCTGCCAAGCATCAGATCGTCGCCAAGTATATAGATCTTTTCTCTAAACCTCGTCACAACATAATTAAAGTATTAGTAGTAGATAATAAATTTGACAAGTTTTCTGTTCTTTAACAAATCTAAACAGACACGTAACATTAATATAGAGTATTACCTTACAACGTTAATACATGACATCTTTATTTCTCTCTGTAGCAAAGCTATGCAAGGCTTTATAAGAATTTTTTTTTTTTTTAATATAAACATTAGCAGCGCTGTTTAAACATACACAGTGTGCAGTTTGACGGCGAGTTAAATAACGTAATAATTAAATTGTCTAAGGTGCATTGCAGAAGCCAATACCAGTAAAATTGATAGGATATCCTAAAGCTGGATCTACTACGTTTATAATAGAGTGAGGCAGATCGATGTACCCTATGAAACATACGCTATTTAAACGGTTTATGGTAACCCTCTGGAATTTGTTGAAGTGATGCCAAACGCAGACATGATAAGTTCACATGCCAGATGGTGTACGCAATCTCAAGTTTGGTCTTGGAAGAAGGATGAGAAATAACTTAGTCCCAAGATCATTGCTCCCTTTATATGTATTTAGCTCAACAACGTGTCCTCGCATTTATCTATTTTACAAGTTATATTTTTCGATCTGAATTAGGCGGAGATCTCTTTCCAGACTGTTAAGGTCCTTATTATAGAAGCTTGTCGGTATCTTTTCTACGGCGATAATTTTCAATTGCCTGTCATCCGTTTAGGCTCGTTGTACCTCAAAATTCAGAAAAGCCCTGCGAACCAAAACGCAATCTGATATTCTAGTGCATCAATGCTTGCTGTCTTGTTAGACGTGAGACTTCAGGGTTCTATCATATCGACCCTAAAGTACGCTTATGTCGAGGTCATACATTCCATCGCTAAGCAGCAAAATAGCGTCGCGTACCTGCTCGGCTATTCATTGGGAGAGTAGGATTGAGGTACCTGTACAGTTTAACTTGATCTCTGTGAACCTAGACACTCTTCCCTTAGTCGCATTTCTCGTTCTTCGTCTCGGGAATACAGTCTCATTCTAAAGAGAATCTAGGTACATCCGTCATAGCTTAAGGTACGTCAAGTCTTCTCGAGTGTCTAGTTCCTGTTCCGAAGAGTCTGAATCAGACGGGTGTATGATTTGGTCCCAACCAGAGGACTGCGTATTAACTCGTAGTCTTCACCGTCAAATATGACCATTCGCTCATTCTCGATGTAAATAATATGGCTGTTTGCAGAGTCGTAGGACTTCTTAAGCTTCAGGATCGTGGCTCACTAGTTTTAGAATGAACTTATCGCGATAATTAGATATTGCGGTGGCTAATACTCGAGGGTCAGTATGCGCCTATATGTTGAGGCGAATGTAAATCAGGAAAGATATCCGAGAGGAGAGAACACAGTGTTGAAATATCTTATTTGAACAGGTGATCTTAACCTAAGTGGGGTTGAGTAGGGGTATTGTCACGCTTTTGAAGAACAAATTAGCACTAGTTGCGAAGATGGCACGCAAGAAGCTTGTGGTCACTAAGGAAAGCAATGAGTTATATCATCCTCACTTACAATTCTGCATTTTAGCAGTCTTTTGAAGGCAAAGTATTCCGTGGTGGTGTGGGCCGTCACCTTTACTTTTACAACAACAGGTGTGGATTTTCTCTTTTATGTTCAGCTTCACCGATGTTTCTTTCTAGCTTCATTCAACTATAAGTGTCAGACTATAAGGAAATATAGGAGAGATATGGAATCTGCGTGAAGCAAGATCATACAGCCCACCCTCCCTCTACATCTCTTATGAGAACGGCACGGAATTTGTGGAGCCCTTTCTTTTTCACCGTGCATCTGTTAAGGAGCAGTCCTAATCGTTGCATTCAACAGCACCAGTATTCAGAGGCTCGATGAGGCGTGCGCGATTGAAAATGTGAGCTTGTCTACGGAAGTAGTGAAGTGGAGAGCCGTATGTGCGGATACATGTGTTCGAGCACTTCTAGAGATGAGATGGACGAGGATTGAACATACATGTCGGTGAAAGGAAAGGTCACGAGATAAGACGAGGGAATGACGTAATCAATCGGAGCCGAGTTCTTGAAACTCCGACCTCCAGCAATATTTTAGGCTTCCTCATTTCCCCATCAATCTCAATTTGCCAAATTGTCTTGATTCATACAAGTGTCCATGTTCTTTCCGAAGCGGGGATGTCAGACATGCAAGCAGAGACGGGTCAAGGTGAGCGCGAAAGACGTTCTGAAATAAACTACGAGCTTACTTATATCCTTTCAAGTGCGATCGTGTCCGGCCAATATGTAGTCAGTGTCAACGAGCAAAGGTGTCCTGTCTGGGCATAGTCGAAGATGGAAGCTTCTTCTTTTTGAACGAGAACGAGTATGCTGGCGGCAGTCGAAAGCGTCGAAGGGGACCAAACGTAACGACGGCGGCAGCAACAGCAACAGTAATGACGTCTACACCGCCTGCAGCAAGCCCAGTCACGCCAGAAGATGTGATCCAGGCTTCGCCTAAAAGAGCCGGGAGTATCTCTGGATTTTTAAAGAATGGATTAGACTTCGGAACACCCCCAACTGAGTCAACAAGCTTCAATTTGTCACCAACTCTCGACATTCCTTTGGATATACAGGCACTAGCCTATTACGCACACGTCCATGTAGACGTGCCACACAACGTGCCTGAGGCTATGGACGGTCATCTCAAATATGCTCTAATAGACTGGTCTCGTTGTGCACCTGATTCCATACTCAGTCTTGCAGTATCTGCTGTAGCACACGCGACCTTTGGAAGGGCTCAAAAAAGCCATTCTGCCTTGGCCGTGGGCAGCAGAATGTACTCAAATGCTCTTATGAAGACCAACATGGCACTAAGAGATACCAACGAAGTGGCGCACGACGGGGTGCTTCTTGCTGCAATGCTTCTCAGTTATTACGAGAACTCCGTCACGGATAAGATATCGAACCTTTCTAGTAGAGATATTGAGGACATAGGTGCACGAAGCTTTGCACATCATGATGGCGCAATGGCTTTGTTGAAGCTACGACGACAGCGGGGATGGTCTATCCATACAAACAAGGAGTTAGATAAACTAGTCAGACGCCAACTGATGCGAACGCTAGTCTTGAGACGCATGCCTTTGCCACCCTGGCTTCGAGATGGGTCACAGTACGGGGAGACTGGATATGCGCTTGAGCTAGATCGCTACATGGTCATAGCCGCAAAGCTACGGCATCAGATCTACATCTTGTCTATGGATACCACCACATGTACGATGCCTATCAGCGAAGGAAAGATGACACAGCCTCGCGTTTTTCTAGCAGAGGCGCAGGCTCTGGACTCTGCTCTAGTCCGATGGGCAAGTAGCCTACCTCTAGATATGCAGTACAGTTCAATTGTGGTGCATACCAGTCCAGGCATTGAAACAGAAGATCGATCTTTCAACGGCACCGTTCACATGTATCCTACAGTTGGACATGCAGGGCTGTGGAACCGCTACCGCGCGCTCCGTATCGCCGTTAATGCCCTTATTCTTCAGACCTTGTCCGCCATTCCGGTACCGCTAGAGCTAGATTTGAATGCGCTGAAGGATATCGTGACGACCATCGTCCAACAATTAGCTGAGGATATTTGCGAAAGTGTGCCCTTCACATTGGATTTAATCGGAAATAAACAGGTTAACGGTCAGAATTGTTTCTTCGTCACCAAACCTTCAACTACTCTCAGTGGCGCGATTAAGGCTAGCACGGCATACTACATCTGCTGGCCGCTGGCCCTAGTCATCACGATACCCGACATCCCGGAAGGGCCCCGACAATATCTGCGCGATCGACTTCTTGATGTGAGTGAGATTGTTGACGATGGCGTGCTAGAAAGACTTGCGACTACTCCAGTTCACGACATGGAATATAGGATCAAATGAAGGAGAGGTGGGTAACACAATGTAACAATAACATATCACATAACCAGCTCCGTATCTTCGAGCTCAATGCCGTAGATGGGAAAGCAAATTTCGGTAGAAGTTAAAAATACTAGGCTCTTCACTCTACCAGTTCTTGTTCTTCTATTTTTGCTGCGAGTATTAGTTTTAACTTCCATATCGAAGCCTTACTAATCTTATCATAACCAGTAAAATGTAGTACACAACTACTAGTGAAAGCTTATTACGATGAGTTGCATGAAATTGTGCATCTCTATTCACACTCTCTTCTTCTTGAAATCTACATAATCTTGTGAATAGTCTTTCTGTAAGCCAAATCTCTACTCTTGCCCTCATTGGTTCACACCAGTCATTTCAGGTTCAACTGTAGGCCCTTTGTCTTCATTTTCTCTCGGGTATATGCTTGACTTCCATCATAATCCTGGGTCAGAGGTTGTCAAATTTCCACAATCGTCTCAGGATGTTAGCGAAAATACGCTAGACTTAGTTAGGAACGGTCGAGAATTAAACGACACTAATTTATAGTAGATAGCATCCGTACTATGAAAGAAAATAAGTTAACATTAAGTAAAAAAATTCTAATATTATATATGTTACGACCCAGCCCAGGCGACCACCACTACCACTAGGCAGCAGCACGTGGACTAACCAGATTTCGGCACCTTCGGTTCCCGAAACCTGATTAGCCCCTTAAGCTATCACGTAACATGTATCTGCTAAGGTACTACATACACCTGTATCTAGTACAACTCTAGATACACAAGTACGGACGAACATAGGGGTATATAGGGAGACTTAGTCTCTGCGAAAGATAGCTCTTTGTAGTTATTGCTTAATACACAACCTCGTCTTTAGAATATTATTGTCCAGCATCTCCTGTAACCTAGGAGACTCACTTGTGTCTGTTGTTGTTGTTCTAATCTCTTATACCGGGACATAGTAAACCTAGCACGTATACCTCCCTGTTCTAACAAGCTAACCATCACGAACTCCTCCCCCTATTCCTGATCAAGTAGGACGGAAGGAGCAGGACGTTAAGAATACGTACTATTTATAACATATATCATTTCTTTAT
>BLYF01000019.1:409215-445749 GCA_014905255.1 Herpotrichia juniperi | reverse complement strand
TATTTCTCTAAGGCTTATAATAGTGTCTCCTTAAGCGTCTAGGTAGAGTTGCTGCTGTTAGCTAGTATTATACTAATAGTTACTGCCTTTCTTCTCTATATAGCGTTTATAGTCGCGTTAGTTCTTGTTAATTGCTCTTTGTTAAAGCTTATTAAAAGTATTCTATCTAGCGCTGTAAAAGAGGCAGTCTTTAAGTGTTTTAGTTAGGCTATTGTAGAAGGCGCTTATTAAAGCTATATTACCTTCTAGTTCTGCCTTTGCTCTATACTAGCTAAAGTTAAATATATAAAACTATAAGTTATAGTTTTTTTATTTTATTAGTCTAGATTCTTTGTAGTGCTGCAGCTTGTTTATTAGTATTGCTAAATATAGTATATAGAGCTTTCTTAAAGAATATCTAGGTAGCAAAAATAGTCTCTATTTTAAATCTGCGTTTATAACTGTTGTTAAAGTATTTATCTAAGTATAGTTAAATCTAGCTAGCAAAGGTTCTAGCTAAATTTCTAATAGTATTAATAATTCTATTTTTATTATTTAGAAAGTTAAGTTTTTCTGTATAAAAGAAAGCTTTAGTTATAGTTAGAAATAAGTTTAGCTTAGAGAAGTTTCCTTTAAATAGGTCTAGGCGTCTTGCTTTTATTCTAGAGGCTTAGGGTTTTAGTCTAGCTAGCTTAGTGTTGTTAATTTCTAGGTGTTAAATACGTTGTATAAGCTGTTTTAGAGTAAATAGAAGAATAAATTATTAGTAGTTCTTAGAGAGCTATAAAGGCCCTAGCTGTTCTTTTAGCTAGGAGTTGTTTATTATATATATACTTTTAAGCTCTTGCTTAAGTATTTCTATTACTAGGTAGTTAAGATAGCTCTTTATTAGCTATTTGTTACTTAGAGGAGCTTTAAGGTAGCTTTTCTTAAACTAGTTTTTATTATTTATAGTAGCTATAATGTTAACATTTAACTTTTTCTCTTTCTATTTAATTAGTAATTAGGGGAAAGGCGCGTAAAGGTTAGCTTGTTAAAAGCAATAGAAAGTATACGTGCTAAGGTTTACTAGAGTTCTAGTATAAAACAATAGAATAGTAAGATATAGACACAAGTAGGTCTTCTAGGTTGCAGAAAAGATTAAATAATTAGATTTTAAAAACAAGGTTATATATTAGGCAATAGCTATAAAGATCTATCTATTATAAAGACTTTGTCTCTCTATATATATCTTAGTAGTTAAGGTTTCTATTATTATTAATAGAAACTTGTTACATATTTCTTTTCTATTTCTATTAAACTTAACAGGAACCTGTTACGTAGTTTAAGGAGTTTCTATATACCTAGGTAAAGCCTAGAAACGTAGTGTTAGATATATTGTAGGCTAATTAGCCTACGTGTAGTTAGGTAGTATAAGGCAATAGTTAAAGCTTATCTTAGATTGTAACAAGCCTACTTGCTTGTCTAGCCTACTTGCTTTTTACTTACATTATAATAGTTTAATAGTTAGTTTAGCGTATTGCGTCTTTGTCTACTATTATTAGCAGACTGTTAAGCTCTATAGGCTTTGCTAAATTTGCAGTAGAATAAGAGAGTAGTTAAAATTAACTTATAGCTATTCTAATAACTAGAGACTTTAACACATAGATAAATAGGTAAACTATAGATAGAATTAATAGAGAGAAGTTTAGTAGTGCTAACTATAGCAATCCTTTGCATTTTTCTATAAGAGAAGAGTAGTACTATAGGCTTGCATGCTTGCTAATACTATAATACAATTTTTTAGAATGTTCGTAAAGGAGTGATTAATTGGTGCCTCCTGCTGCCGCAGCAGCCTGCACCTCCTTATCTTTATCTCATGAGCCAATCTATCCAATCGGATTCCGGTACCTGAAGCACTAAATCTCTGCTGGTTGGGCTCTTCGCCATAGCGCATTACGTGCTTCCCTAACTTTCCCTAATTAAGTAAGACTAAAGAAGCACGACGTTAACACTAGCGATACTTGTTGCTAGGTAATAGTAACGTACAGCATTATCTTGTAGCGTTAATAAAGGACAGCTTTCATCTCCCTCTATGGCGATGCTATGCAAAGCTTTACGAGAGAACCCTAAAAAATTATAGAAATACAATATTATTAGTGCCTATACCCTAGACTCGGTTTCTTTCTGAACGACAACGGCCAGCAAATGCTCCCGGGGCAGACCAGCTCACTTACAGCACCATCTTGAAATCCGGGTCCCGATCATCTCCCTTCCCGGTCCACGCATCATTCTTCCCACTCGCCTTATCCCCGTTTAGCTTTCTACACCAAAGCACATTCGCCGCAACACTTTCGCACTGTCAGCTAATTCCTGCACCTCAATCAAAGAACTGAATGCTTACAATAACCACGCCACACAAAGCAATCCAAGAATAATGCTATGGCTCTTCCTAAACATTGGCGCCTCCTTCTTGGGGTATATGAAGCTCGCCACAAACCCCCCGCAGTTCGCAATAGCTAACTGCAATGCCGTAGTAGTAGCCCTCTTATAATGACCCGCGCTATTATTACTATTCCACGATAAAATGCAAGGCACACTAGCGTACATCCCCGTAGCCATCAAGAATGTCATCCCATACTGCACTTTCGCGTTCTCGGATACGGAGATAACGGCGTATCCGATGATGGCGATGGGAAGCGTGAAGAGCATGATGACTCCTCTAAGCGCTAGTCTATCTGATAAGATCGCTACGAAGACTGTGCATACAGCGGCTACGGCGTAGGGCGGCACAGTCCATAGTTGCGTTTGGTTTGGATCGTGTGCGAATTTAAGATTGTTAATAATTGTGGGGAGGAAAAGGCCGAAGGAGTAAAGACCACAGAGAATGGCGAAGTAGGCGAGTGCCGAAAGCCAGACTTGGAGGTTGAAGATACCGCGTTTGACTTCTTCCCAGGAAAAACGTTCGTGCTGTTGGAAATTTTCTTCCAGGCGGTGGCGGGCGTGGGCTTTTTCGGAGGTAGTGAGAAAGCGAGCGGTTTCGATAGAGTTTGGCAGGGAAAAGAAACTGAGGGTTCCAATGGCTACTGTGAGCAAACCCTCGATTATAAAACTAAGCAAGGTCAGCGCATTTATAAACATGAATGGAGAGAAAGAGCAGGCTCACATCCAGCGCCAGCCTTTTAGCCCACCAGCAGTCCCAATGGCGTTAAGGCCTCGAGCAAGAAGACCGCCGAATGCGCCAGAGAGGGAGGCGGCAGTGTAGAAGATGCCGATTCGGAGGGCAAGTTCGGTGCGTTTGTAGAAATGCGAAAGGTACAGCACCATTCCGGGCAGAAGACCGCCTTCAGCAACACCCAACAACGCCCTCACAGCAACAAAAGAGGCAAAACTCGTGACGAAACCAAGACACATGGTGAGGATGCCCCAGACAGCAGTCAAGAGCGGCAGCCAGATCTTCGGGGACATCTTCTTCAGGACTAGGTTACTCGGGAGCTCGCTTCGATTCCAGTCAGCTTGAATGAGATGAGTTGGAGATATTTGGGGAATTCACCTGGCGATATAAGTAGCATAGAAAACACACAGCCCGATAGCATATTGATGGTCGGTAAGGTGGGTGTCTGCTTGCAATCCCAAGATCTTCGCATTTCCGACGTTTGTACGGTCTATGAAAGAGCATAGGAAAAGGAGTGCAAGGATGGGTAGAAGTCTAGCTTGATTAGTACTTTTCACTAGATATATAGACAGAAGATATAGAGTAATACCTAACATCCATTTTCAACAACACTTGTCGCGTCAAATGCGCATGCGCAGCACCTGCAGCCATCTCTTCATCAAGTGGGACGTTGTTCAGATCAGCCTTGTCATCGAGTTGGCCATGCTCAGTGCTATGCTTTGCGTCCTTCATCTTCGCACAGAAAATTCACCGTCGGAATACTTTTGCTGGTTTGGGGAAATTCGGGAGTGGGAGCGTAGTGAGTGCGCAACGAAGCAAGGGAGCTACAGGAAGTGAGGGGTCTTTCATTTATCCATTCGGAACATCCCGAGCCCAATCACCAGTGTCCCAGCTTGTCTTTCCCTGTGGGGAGCACAAATTTGTGACCTCCCTCGACGATCGTAGCGCATCGTAGCATTACTAGTCAGGAGCGGGGGAGGGATCGTCCCGGCAGGTGATACAGGCAGTTCTAGTCTTCAGACCTTTTCTTAAAACCCGTCGTACAGACCCCTGTTTGTCTCGGAGTTCTGCAACACTTTCTCTCTCTTCAGATGCCAACTTAGAGCCATGGAAGTCCCCAAAGTGGTCGTGAAGCACCAAGCAAGTCGAAGCTTTCGAAGGCGTTGATGGCGTACTCGTCCCGCAATTGCAAGGGTAAGAAGCGACCTCAGCGCCTGGGCATCATTGCCACCGGTCCCGATCACCTCGCGCGAATTGCCTGGACAAGAAAGCTAAGCATTCAATTTGGGCTACATGAGATGTCCAAACAAATGTCGCAAACTCGGAATTTAGGGGTGATAGAACCGGAGAGCATCCAGTCATTGGTCACTCTCCGAGACATTCCATGTGCTGACGGTAACACAAGATAACTCACTTGCACCGCCGTAATCTCGTACCTACAACAACACATACACAGGGATATCTTAATTGGATATTTCGTCCCCACTACTGATCCACATCTACAAAGCCCAGCGCCTCCCCGACCTTGACCCTCATTCCATTCTTGATATTCCACTTGAACCCGCCCTTCCTATTTTCCTGGAATCCTTCATCTAGACTAGGTCTAATGCCTTTCGGCGCTTCGAACACAAGCACAATGGTGCTCCCAAGCTGGAACCCGCCCATCTCCTCACCTCTCCTTAGCGAGTGGCCGCCAAGGACCTGACTCGCACCCTCGTACGTAGCCTCTGCAAATCCAGAATAGGGTTCCCCATGTGCAGCAGCCTCTTCGGCGGCGCGGTCAGCTGCCGTGTCGGTGTTGAGGGAGTTGGTACGTAGTTCGCGATCGAAGTTGATTTTGATAGATCCGACGTTGGTGGCGCCCACAGGGGTGTAGGAGAAGAAGCCCCATCGCCAGCGACCCAGCAGTACTACGCGCTCGTTAAGCGTAAACAAACCGGGTAGAGTGCGTTGAAGATAAGGGGATACACTGTACAACTCTCCAGCAAAGTGGCGCCGGCTTTCAACAACCCATGAGACTGGCGAGTGGAAACGGTGGTAATCGCCGGGTGCGAGGTATATGACGCAGTAGTAGAGGGCAGATGGCGTCTTTGCTGATGCAGGGGCCCACCATGGCCGAGTAGCTTCGCTCAAGGCGAGATCGGCACGGACTTCTGCCTCGGATGATGGGGCGGGCGCAGTAGATTGGTCGGTGGGCATCTCAGTCGGTTGACCATCTTTGGAGTGAGGGCCAGAGAATAGATTCGGAAGCGTGTAGGAAATGCCGTTCACGTTAGCGAACTCTTCATCAATACGCATGGTGTCTTCCTCGCCATCTCTAATATGTTGGTTGGGTGCTTTCGGTTCCGAGGCTGCCATAGATGGGGTGCGCTTCTTGGGTCGAGTGGAACCCAGGAGGGCATCAAGACTATAGGTGACTCCTTTGACCTGCTCGACTTCGCCATGTTCAATTGTACCGAATTGAATGACCTTCCCATCGGCGGGAGAGAGGACGGCATTGACGTTGGGGTCGAGTGGGCGCGCACCAGGTTTGAGTGTGCGGTAGAAGAAGGCAGCGAGGTTAGGGTAGACGTGGAGATCGGGTTCTGAGACTTCGTCGAAACTGTGTGCCCGTTAGTATCAGACAGAAGGTTTTGGCCCAGAGCACCCACTTGACACCAAATATGAAGCCGTAGAGCTTGAATCCAGGAACGCGGAGGTAGTAGGGTATGGTGAGCTCGTTGAAGCGACCCCACACGCGGGAGAGGGCTTTCAGTGGCAATGTAGACATGATCTGGACCTGCCAGGGACCGCTCGGCCGGATTCTCTCTCGCTTCTTGGGTCGGCCATGGCTATCCGTCTCTTCGGCCTCCCTCCTCTCAGCTTCTGTATGCCTCTCTCTTCGCTGAATACGATAAAGCTGGAATGCGCCCAGGAAGGCCACGCCGAGTGCAACGGGGATGGGCTCCCATTTGATCTTTGTATTCTTGAGCGCCGAATTGAGCCGCGACCGGAACGACTCTTTTCTGTGGAAGTTCTGTTCGAGGCATGGTCTCGAGGAGGAGAAGGTGCGTGATGGGGGAGATAGGCGGGTGTATGCAGGGCGAAACGCAGGACGAGGGTATTTTGTGGCGCGGGCGAACTGGCGGGCGCAGGAGGACATGGCTATCTCATGCGACAATATGATGTGGATGGATAGCAGATGGTGAATAATGCAGGACTATCCAATCTTCAGGTGTCAATTGGTCCGTAGTATGCGAGAGAGAGAGATAGTAGAGATAGTAGAGACGGTGCAGGTGGTCACGCAACTGCGAAGAGCGACGGCTCTTTTTTTTTCCACAAGACAACCAATGACGTAGATTTATGTCTTGGCGTGGGTGGGTGTCTTATTGCGGGATGAGAACTAAGTGTAGGGCTGAGCAACATGGTCGTTTACTTGCACAAAGAGGAAGAGAGCCCCGCTTTGAACTTGAGGAGGGGAGGGGGGAAGCACCAGTGGACATGGAGGCGCTTGTTTATTGTTTACTTGTACCAGCACCGCCCAGCGTTCTGGCCATACACGCTGTTGCGCCTTCCCCAAACACGACGGGCGCGACTTCCGTCTGTAGCTGTGACTTGCTGTGACTTGCTGTGACTTGCTATTCCAAGCGCCAGAGTCTAATAAGCGCAACGTATCCAAACAACGACCCCGGCCCCGACCACCACTACTACCCCAACTACCACCACACACCACGGCCACGGCCACGGCCACAACACCCGCAGCGTCCACACACGCACACTCACTACTCACTCACAATGGCCGACGATGCCCCCGCCGTCAATCTCAAGATCCTGTCTCCCAACTTCGAGGGCGACATTGCGCTGCCCGACCTCGCCGCCTCGACGACGGTCCAAGAGCTCCGCGTCCGCATCCAAGATGCCATGGACACCCGCCCCGCCACGGAGCGCATGCGCCTGATCTACCGCGGGAGGGTCGTGGTCAACGAGACAGACACGCTGAGCGACGTCTTCGGCCCTGACAACGTCCGTTTGCTGCCACTTGGTGCTTGAAAACGTGAGCTCACCGCGCCTCCAGATTCGCAACTCCAAAGAACAGAGCCTCCACCTCGTCCTACGCGAGCTACCCAACTCACCCACCCCTCCAGCTCCACGATCCTCGACCGCGCCGCCGAATCCCTTCCGACCCGTTGCTTCGCCGCCGCCGCCGCCGTCCCCGCCCAATCCTCCCCAAACCAATAACCCGTTCCGCGCGCTCCCCCAACCGCGACCGAATTCACAACCCCACCCTCCACATCACCACCACCCCCACCATCATCACCACCCCCAGCAAATCCAGAACCCCTTTGCCCGTCTGCCCATCCCCCCAAGCCTCCAGCAGCACCTCGCCCAGACAATGAATCAAAACTTGCAACGCCCACACCCACACGCTGGCCCGACTCCGCTCCCACAGGATCAGCCTTCGCGAGATGGCACGCCTGCTCCTGCAGAGGGCCGCCTCCCGCTTCCACCAGGGGTAGCGCCAGCACTAGCCGGGCCTGGAGGCATGCCCCTCGCCCCAAACACGACCCGAACCATACGCCACGAGACCCTCGGGCCCAACGGCGAGCGCTGGACTATGACATTCAACGACACCAACATCACCATTCCCGCTCACCCCAACCAGCAGCCCTTTCTTCCTCGCGCCTTCCCCCACCCGGCAGGCTTTCCTCCACAAGCCTTCGCCCCGCCACCCCGTCCTGCAGGCTCCCCGGTGCCCGGCGATGTCAATGGGGTGCTGAACTTGGTCAGGGCCGGCCTCGAAGCCGTGAGGCAAGATATGCACAACGCAAGAACGCTATTTCAACCGCCGGGTGGACAGACTGTGCCAGCAGGCCAGCCTGGTGATTTGGCCCCTCCTCCCTGGAGAATCGAACGAATCCGACACCACGTCCAGAGCCTAACTCAAAATCTAGAGCGGGTCCAGCGTGGGCTCACACATTTGCTTTCGAACCCCTCAATGGCACATAATAGAGATGTGGCATCGCTCCAAGAGTCGACCAATATGCTGCGGGAACAAGCAGAAGCACTAAATGCTATGTTGGATCGAATTCAAAACACAGACGCTTCTATTCAAGCTTCATCCACTGACAACTCATCCACGGGATCGCAGCAGTCCTCATCCTCGGGCACGTTCTCACAACCCGCACCAGCTCAGACACAACCCCAACAAATTACTCCCCAGCCCTCTTTAGCGGATGTTGGCTCTGAACTCTTCATCTTGTCAAGTCCACAGGGGCCGGTCGGAATCTTATTCGATCAGCGGGGCACGTACTCGACCGCGCCAATGGGCCCAACCATGCCATTCCAAGCCTTCACACAGCAGTTTTCAACTAACAGACAATTACTGGCTGGAATTGGACAGCAGATCGCCCACAACTCTGCTCGGTTTCAAAACCAGCTTGCAACGGCTCCGCCCCCCCAGAATGGCCAAAGAGCACAGCCTGCAGCGGAGCAACCTCACAATAGGGATCAGAACCAAAATCGACCGGCAGCCCCAAACCCAGCAGCAGAGGATGACCGTCTCATAGTCATCGCCAACCACCTATGGAACATCTTCAAGTATGCATGTTTCATATACATCTTCGCCGGCGGAGGCGGCTGGTACCGACCCGTAATAATGGGTATCGGCGCCGCCATCGCGTACCTCGCTCAACACGGCATTTTTGCAGAGCAATTCGCCGCCATACGACGACATTTCGAAGCGCTGCTCCCACTTGCCGAACGCGCAATCGATCGAAATCAACCGCAGAACCAGAACCCAGTTCCGGTAGCCCAGCCTGGTCAAGATCTAACGCCTGGTGAAGCGGCGCAGAGGTTGGTGAGACAGCATCAGGAGAATCGGTTTCGATGGATTAGGGACGGGATGAGGACCACGGAGCGTGCTTTTGCGCTGTTTGTGGCGAGTTTATGGCCAGGCATCGGAGAGAGGATGGTGCAGGCGCAGGAGGAGAGGGTTAGAGATGCTGCAGCTGAAGTGCAGAGGTTGGAGGAGGCCGCTCAGCAACAGGAATTGGATGCTCAGCAAGCGAGAGAGAACGAGGAGA
This sequence comes from Herpotrichia juniperi, assembly GCA_014905255.1. Lineage (NCBI taxonomy): Eukaryota > Fungi > Ascomycota > Dothideomycetes > Pleosporales > Melanommataceae > Herpotrichia > Herpotrichia juniperi. Next base: position 436,554 of record BLYF01000019.1, on the reverse strand, counting down.
AGGCTACCATAGAAAGCCAGGGAGACGTGAAGACGGAAGACGGTCTGAGTGACGTGGCTTCGAGTAGTAAGGAGAAGGTTGCGGTGCCAGTGGCGGAGACGGATTAGGGAAACCATGTCCAAGGCAAGGGAAGGTGCGGGCAGCGCTGCCGGTTCAGATTGAGTCTATGGGGCTGGTATCGAAGAGGAGTGTCTCAGACTTGGAAGTAGAATGTATAATATACATGAGCCAACTCAACATGCTCTGAGATGGTAAGTGTGTCATATCTAAACCAGATTCGAGATTTCTCTTAGTGAACGACAAACAACCTAAACCATATACTATCGCCTTGAAACTCTGTGCTATATCTTGCAATTGTGTGGTTTGATTAGATACATTTGGCATAGTATACATGCTATTCGACATACAGCTGTTGAGGAACCCTACTAACACATATTCACTCTGGTTGTCATCTGATATCAATATGTGGCATAGCACATTACTCTACTGCGCTCCCCGTCTTTAAATTAAGCCCTCTCTTTCCTTTAGGCGTATACCCCCTTTTTTTTTTTTTGACTTACGTTTAGTGTTTTACTCCTAGTCCCAGTCCTAGTCCCAGCCCGCCAGCCCACCACCCAGAATTCCGCCATACCGTATTTACGGCGCTTGCTTGCTCGACATCCCTCGCCAGTTTCCGACGATCGAGGTGCAGGTCCGAGTGCCCGTTTGTTGTGGCAGCCACGGAATTCGATGTGGAGGCAGATTCGGGGAAAGAAGCGAATGCACGTGGTGAGGGCGTAGTCGATGACTCGGACGATGTGACTGGTGACGAGGATCGTGGTGTCGATGAACGCGAAGAAGTTAATGACGTTGCTTTGGAGGACATCATGGGAGGGAGGACGCCTAGAATCCGACCAGCAGCAAACACACACCCACCCACAGCATGTCTAATTAGTGAGTCGCCCGCAAGGCTGCCAATGATGAAGACGTTACTCGCTACTTCAAGCGATGTTTCGGATTTCGAACGGAGCGTATGTCCTGATATGAGAGTAGGAGTCATCGAGTCCGATGATGCTCCCAAAACCTCGATACGCAGCTCGGGAGAGAGGAAATCCAGTGTGCCTCGTCGACCGATAACGTACTGCAGTCCGCCGACTTGTCTTGCGATTGTGACCCCGGACGCGAGGCGTATGGTGACGCTTGCTGAATTTCCCCCTTCCGAACAATTCACAGATAGTATTTCAGCATTGGGGAGGCCCTCATAGTACGCCCCCCAGTCGCGCTTCGAAAAGAAAGGATTGCTCTTCCTCCGCATCATCGGCGACCTCGCGGGATTCACTCTCCCTGACGCAATAGCGGCGAGTTTCATCTGCCGATAGACGGTCGCATATTCGGGATAGGCGGTATGATGGCATGCCCTCAGCGGACTCGGCCTGGTTTCCGGACTCCATTGGAAGAGGTGTACCACTTTTCTCGTCGTCGGCGCAGAGATGATGACATCTGCAGCCGAGAAGCCAGATCCGATTACGAGTAGCGGCTCCTCTACGCCGTGGAGCTGTGCAATGGGGGCAAGGAGAGGCGGCGGTGGGATGTTCACTGTGAAGATGCCGGAAGCCAGGACCAGGTGTTTGCATGTGATGGCCAGACTCCCAATGGCAAACCCGCCCTTGGTGCGATGGACATGCTGGACATTTTCCCTCGTAAACACGGCATCGGCAATGCCCACGGCGGCAGGATACTTGCTCAGGTACTCGGCAACCTGGGCTCGGGACGGGCGCACGAAATCGCACTGCTCCTGCTGCGGGCTCCTCGCCAAATGGTCGGCGTACGAGTACCCAGGAAGAGAAAGCTGCTCGGCATAGCTCAGGGTGCCTATGTCGGAGCTGGCGGAAACGGGGTTATCTGCCCACTGGCCGCCTGGCTGTGCAGTAGTTCCGATGGCTACGTGGGAGATTGCTTTCTGCGGCTCGTACCGCCACTCGATGCAACTGGTAGGATTGATTTCCGTGTCTGCGTTGGGCCGCAGAAGCGTGTCGAGAAGCGTGTTGACGGGGAGTGCTTGGGTCGAGTACCGCAGCGAGGACAGGAAGTGGGCGTAGAGGTCGGGGGTGAGGTTCAGCAGGTTGGGCGTCTTGGACAGCTTCGCGTCGAGGAGGGCATCATGGTGGCCGCCCACGTAGTAGGGAATGTGGCCGTGGAGGATGTAGGAGAGGATGAGGGCAGAGGGGCCGTTGCCTGTGCACTCGGTGAGCTGGAGGGGCAAAAGGCGGGGTGCATGGACATGGACGCGCCCCGCGCTCGCGCTCTCACTCTCACTCTCACTCACCAACGATGACCGTGTCGACGCATTTCCATTTCGGGGTCGAGGGAGCCATTCCAGGCTGGGCGGGGCGGGGCCGGGACGGGCGCGGAGACAGCTGCCATGGAGGAAGAAACTGGCGCGGGTAGGCGGCTTTGTACTAAAGGCATGGTAACTAGAGACCAAGGACAGAGTCTTTGACCGCAACATGACGGTTGCCGTTGCAAGCCTTTCTCCGCGCTATCCACTGGCGGCGCATGCGGCGGCCCAATGCCGGCATACGCGAATGCATTGCTCGCAGGAGCATAAATATACATCTGCGCCGTCAGCGTGGGGGGAGGGGGTGCATCTCCGAATGGCAAGTCCTGCCGTCCCATCTCACCGGTCTGCAAGATAATTACACACAGCTCCATCCAAGCCATGTGTAGCATATATGAATACCGGCAGCCCCAGGGACAGAGCCACAGGTATCCACCACGACATATAGACACTAGAGAGAAAAAAAACAAAGGTATCCGCTTCCGTTTCCGATTTGAAATCATCCGCATGGTCCCGCCTTCCTCCGCATAACCCCCTCGAAACACAAACACTCCCCCTCTCCATGTCTGTCTGTCTGTCCGTCTGTCTCTCTCCCTCCACACCCCTAGTATCTATAAGTCACGGCGCCCCGCTCGGCGATCGGGCTCACCCCATCGCTATCTTGCGTCTGCCGCCTCGTCCGCTCCGGCGTGTTTGGTCCATTGCTCACAGGATAATCTCTTGCATACTCCTCCTCCTCCGACAGCTGCCTAGGCTGCGACGCCCCGTGCATCGTGAGATTATTGCCCGAGCTCTCCTGCCTTCCCAGGTATGAGGGAGTGGGCTTAAACCCAGGGTTGTACGAATCAGGTGACCCTACAGGGCCTCGCGTGTAGCCCATCGTGCCCGAGTCTCCATCTTCGTTGGAGTAGCCTCGTGGTACTGGCGGTCCGGATCCGGGCCCAGGCATGGCTGCGTACGTGGGTGCATGGTGGTCTGCAAAGGGATCGTCCTTGTCCCTGCTGTCATTCTCGTGGAAAGTGCTTGTGCGTTGCCGTCCTGGTGCAGCTTGGAGCGAAGGAGGTAGAGGGAGGCCATCGTTCTTGTAGTTGGCATTTGCCGGGCTTGCGTTCAGGGCCTGTTCCCGCTCCCTTGATTCCATATCAAGAGCCGGAAGGACAGGTGCCTCGTTTCGGGGAGGCGGCATGGGAGGTGGTTGATACCCCGTCACGGGAGGCGGAGTGTACATGTTTGCAGGGGCAGGCACAGCGCCAGATGGGAGGTTGTTGCTGTTCGTATGCGAGATGGGGGGCGATGGAGACGGACCCTGTATGCGACGGGCCTGGAGAACTGCGCGCTGGTGTTTCGATGCGGCAAGAGACAGCTGCTCGTTCGTCTCGATCAGCGTGAGCATCGTGTCATCGTCTGGAGCCGGGCTGTCGGAATTGATGTAGCCCTGTATACTGCGCTGGGCCGACATGCACCGTTCTGAGAACTCCTTGACCAGGTCGTTGCCCAGAAGCTCATTTGGGGGTGTTGATTGTACAAGTTGTAGGAGAAGCTTTGCTGATGTCCGCGCCTCTTCGATACGTCCGACCAGCTCCACTGGGGGTGGGAGCCCTCGCTGTGCGGGCGCGCTTTGAAAACGACCCTGCGGTTGTTGCGGTTGTTGCGGTGCGCCGTTCCATGCTGGCGCGTTCATGGTGCGAGGCCCAAACTGCTTCGCCGCATTTGCCATGAGCGTCTTCTCCTTCCGCCACATGACAAACAACGTGTTCAAATTCGTATCATACGCCTTCTCTCGGTCCAGCGAATCCAGCGTCTCGCGCAGTATCTGCGCCACGCTTGGGTCTTGCCCGTTTCGCAGCAGGTGCTTGACCGTATCCGTAAAGCTCTTGTCCAGGTTCTTGGTGAAGGACTGGCCGGGGTTATCCGCCAGAATGCGTATGATCATGACGGCATTGTACTGCACATGAGGACGGGAGTAGTTCTCCTTGGAGAGGAACTTGCGAATCTGTGCGGCGGCCGATGCTGCAGCGCCTGGACTTGCGACGGCCGCTTCGACAATGGTGGGGAGGTGCAGCACTTCTTCGCCCTGCTGTACTGTTACTACATGGCTCCGACATGGCGGGGAGGGCTGCATACTGTATTTGCGGCGCCAGATTCACAGAACAGCCTCTATAGCATAATCAGCGTAGTTCAGAGTCCAAGAGGGCAGGCGCGTCTTACAACGCCTCGCGCACAATTCGCCTCTGGTGTATCTGCCTCCGAGTCCAAGCTGCTGTCTTCCGAAGCTGGACGTGTCAGTGGCCTGTCTCTACGCCTGTGCTGGCTCGGTCACTCACCACTCGGCCGCTTGAGCAAGCTCGTGAAGCGCTTCTTGAGAACCATGGTGGTGGTGGCAGTAGCCTGGCGGGGCAGTTCCGCTGCAGTAGGTGAACAGGCGCGCGCTGAGCCGGACGAACAGATTATCCAAAGGTCGTCGAAAGGGGCGAGGCAGGTGTGCAACGTGAAGAGATTGTTCAAAGGCTCGTGTTCATTTCCAGGCGCAATGTGACGGTGCTCGCCCCGACCTTTGATCCTACAAAAGCACGGACTGGGGTTGCGCATTCGGTCGGTAGCTGTTGCACTGCCCCCTCCATACCATAACGAGGCCGCGTAGTTAAAAGCCTTGGGTGTGGCAACCCTTTATGCTCATTTGTCTCGACGTCTTTGTTAACGCGAAAGATCTTCGGACAGCGTCTTGTGCTCGGAAAGAACCACGCGTCCCAAATCATGGGGAACGAACCACGGGCTTAACTCGCCATCAAAACAAAACATAATCAGATCTGTATACAACGTATTGATAATTACAACAAAGTATTAGCCCAACAACCTCTTGCTAGAGAGTTTGATACGTTCTAAAGTATAGTACACAATCAAAAACTGGTGTAACTATAGTATACTCGTAGGGTAGCCCAAGACTACAACGGATAAAAGGTGCGGAGGCGGCTTGATCATGCATCCCTGCACACAACTTTGCAAATCGTGACATCCCAGACGCTGTGGTCCTTATCCATAACTCAGCCACAAGTGGATGTGATCGAGAGACTCATTGCTATGGCTCGTACATTCGGACAATCAGCCATAGTGTTTCGAAAATTGTAGTTTTATAGTCTCCAAGCTTGCAGCAGCTCATTCTTCAGGCGTATTCGGCGCTGATAGACCTTAGTCGACCTATCCTTTTGTCCTTGATAGTATCGTCTACATCTTTTCGAAAGAAGACTGGACTCATGTGAAGCCACTTGGCGTATATTTTGAATTCATCGGGCTTGGCCTTGAGCAACTTGGCGCCTTTCACTTGACTTCCCTTCATGTCTTTGCCAAGAGCGTTTTCGAAGAAATCCGAGGTCGCTCGGAGAAGGTCTTTGCGAGCGAAGACTATTGTATCCTCTTTGTCGATTTTGATCTTAAGAAGACCGTACCTCGAGCGATAATATCAATAAGCGTGGAAAATGAGAAACGAAGAGGAATGAAGGGCAGAGAATATGACTAGCAACGCGTTGTGCTGAAATACAAGGCATGTTTCTGGAATTAAAAAGAGCAACTTATTAGCTTACCTGGAGTACGCCTATCATCCGTTCTACCGTTAGTCAATCCGTCCACTAGAACCTTGCTTTCCCAATTACTATAGGCAGATCAAGAGCATATAAATAAGGAATGGAGCTTTGAGGCGTCCGCGCTTAGAGTTTTGTGTGTACTTTTTTTTCTCCTTTCGAGCTCCTTCAATGCTGAACAGCCCGCAGGATGATGCATGGTCACAAGCAATAAAGGGGAAACGGTGCAAACGTCTTGTGAGGATGATGGTAACAATTCACCAATCACATGCACATGCTGACTCGGAAGCCTAAATGGCAAAAGCATCATCGTCGTATTAACGTATATTCAAGTATTGAGCATTCTTCAAGATCAAATTCGGAAAGCTCTCTAGTAGATTTATTCATTGTGGGGTGCAGTGCAATTTTCAAACGCCAATAAATGCTAACTATGCATTGTTGTTTTGTACAATTCATCGCGAATAGCACTTCACAACTCGTCCTTGTAGTGCTATATAGCGTGTTAGTCCCTTTCAGTTCAATAAAATAGCCAGACTGGCGCTCAGACATTTAAGAAGTCAACACTCACCTCTCGTGCACTTGGTATGGCCCATCCATTTACGCCCCACCACCATCTCCTTATTTTCGAACCGACGTTCTTGCCGCTGAATTTGGCCGACTTATTCCAATGACGCCAGCCGTTGAGGATCAACTGCCACAGCACACCTTGTGCGAAGCATATAATGACCTTTTCTATATTAGCAATTGTCCATGGAGAGTCTAATAGTTCGCTCTCCAGCTGCAGAGAATTATTGTACCTGATCCCGAATCGTAATCCACAACACGCCCTTCCATCCCTCCGCATGCTCAATGCTCTTCAAATAGCTCTGCTCGAACCGCATATCCGGTAGCGGGGGCATCGTACTCCGTCTCGGTACGGGCTCCAGCGCACTGAGCGGTATCTCGTCATCGTCGATGTTCGAATCGGCATCGGGGTCTTGGTGTGAAGAGAAGCGGACAGGCTGCTTAGAGGAGGCGGCGGTTGAGGGATTGAGATCGTGGCTTGGGGACGGATGGCGCTTGATTGAGGCGGATTGGAGGGTGGAAGCTATCTCGGATGCCATGCTGGACGACATTCTGGCCGTCAATTGCACTTATCAGTGCTCCGGGGAGTGCAAATCAAGATGAGGAACCTTGGGGGTGGGTGAATGTCAACATCTTGGCGATCGCCCGGCAAGTACGCTCGAGGCCAACGGCGGGACTAGCGCCGTTCTAGAAGCCACCCATTTGAACCCCACGACAACCTAAACATCACTCGCCCCTCCAAACACACACCCAACCCGATATTATCCACACAGCGAAGCCGACACAATGGGGAACCAGCCTTCCGCGATCCTAGACAACATAGCCTCGGGCTCGAATTGTGCGTCGCCACTCCGGACGCGGGGATGCTCGTGTGCGCCGCGCGGGGCTGAAAACTTATGCTGATACTGGGAATAGTCGACCGAGAAGAGGTAGACCGTCTGCGAAAAAGGTTCATGAAGCTTGACAAAGTACGACTCTACCTGTCGATAAGTTATGTGTACTGGGCAAGAGCTAATACAGCCCCAGGACAACTCCGGCACTATTGAACGCGACGAATTCCTCGCCCTGCCCCAAATCTCCTCTAACCCCCTCGCAACACGAATGATTGCCATTTTTGATGAAGACGGTGGCGGCGACGTCGATTTCCAGGAATTCGTTTCAGGGCTGTCAGCATTTAGTAGTAAGGGAAACAAGGAGGAGAAGCTAAGATTCGCCTTTCGAGTATACGACATCGACCGAGACGGCTTCATCAGCAACGGGGAGCTTTTTATTGTGCTGAAGATGATGGTTGGGAGCAATCTGAAGGACCAGCAATTACAGCAGGTATGTGTGTCTAGAGCTGCGGGGCTTAAAGTACTGGTAATGGGTATATCGGTGCTGACAGTTGTTTCTAGATTGTCGACAAGACCATCATGGAAGCAGACCTCGATCGAGACGGAAAGATTAGCTTCGAAGAGTTTATGAAGATGGTAGAGAACACAGACGTAACAATGAGCATGACTCTGGACCAGTTCTAGACTTTTTCTTAATCCGCGCTTTGTGAATGGCATCACTAGGAACATCTTTTGGCGAGGAGTTTTGGGTGCAATGGGAGGATATCGAAAGTTTCCACATTCATCAATCCAGGATTTGAGATTCTGCATCGGTGCGTTTGAGTGAGTTACAATATTGACACGTGACATGGTAATCTACTGAGACAATATGGAGGGTTGGACTAGTACAGCAGCTTGGTGTGAGAATATCGGCAAGTCTGTCTATAGTGAACATATGCTCATGCAGCCAAACCTCGCAGGCATAATCGAGTTGTTTAACCATGCCATGCAATTCGTGTGTTATTGGGAAACTAGAGCTCCCAGAAACATTCCTCCCTTCCACCTCACATTCTCTCATCCCTCCATTCTCCTCAATTACCCTCGTTCTTCCTCCAGATATGGGTTGGAGTTTCAATTTTTGCATACCAATTTTGAAGAGCCATAGAGTCCAAGCTAGTCTCAAAAGATGAGCGAAATATCTTTTTCTCGGTATGCTCGTTGCGCTAGCCCTACGCGCTTTACACTACCATTAAGTTCAAATTTCAATAGATTCGATTTGCTTTGTCGAAAGCGAGAGGCAGACCGAACACCTTTGCAATTTCAAAACCCAGGCTCAAAGCAACCCACTATCGCCAAATACGAGACTCAAATCCCTGGTGTTTCGAGGTCCCAACCAAAAGCTATCTCAAAAGCACCGCCTCAGCATAATTCGTACAGTTGCTCTTCAGTAGTCACCTAAGCCTCGTTTCCTGTTTCTAAGAATGCGGGAGAATAGTTAATCGCAGAAGAGCACGAGCTTCTGTCTTGGCAAGCCAGCCTAGGCATGGACTACGAGATACTTGAGTCCGTCCTAGAACTTGGGGATACTCGAATCTATCAACTACCTAACTATCATAGTACACTTGGCTACGCCATCTAGTGACGCAGATGCGGCTACCAAGCAACGGTATACCAATGGCGCCTAGGCGTTTGCAAATGTAATGTTCAGGCCAATGGAGGGCTATAACCATTTTCTTTGCAGCACGCATTCTAGAATATATTGCTTCCGGAGATGACTGGGATGGAGTAGCTGGGGAAATGAAGCACTGAATGAAATTTTCTCGATTACTGTTAGAAAGCCGAGCTCAAGGACCGCGACAATTCTGGGGCATGACAACCATTACCAAGCATTATCAATGTGTGCGCAGGAACTCCCGTTCCGTAAATCGATCCCCACCTTTCAGTCTCTGTGCTACGAAGCTAGAAGCTCAGGAACTCACGCGAGGTTGGCCCATGAGCACAAAGAATCAAGCGCTTCAAATTACGGGCCATTGACTCTAATCGGATAACCATCTACCAGGGAGATTTGGATACACATAAACCCATAAGTCGTGTAAGTGGATGCACAATCGGTTGGAGAACTCAGGGTTCGGAACACTGCAAGGTGAGAATCATATGGACTGCTTAACATAATGTGCACACAATATTGCAAGAGATGCTGGATATGGGAAAAAGAGGAGAATGAGGTGGGCTTCAGAGGCTTCTCCATTCAAAGCAGTTGTTCCCTCTATAAATATCAGGGATAAGTATTTGATGTGTTTGTGATGGTTAGCTTCCGTTCATGGAAATATGCTCGACATTTGAGTGACTCTTGCCTCACGTGGTGACGCGCCTAGCGCCGTCGCGCAATCCGTTCATCAATCACAGCTTGACCTCAACATGCCACTTCCACAACACCGAGAGCCGCGCTTTGCCAGCGTGTCACCTGTTTCCACGTCAGTTTCCTTTATCATGATCGGGAAGCCATTCCAAGCTCCCAGCTTCGTGCGACCTGACCCGCAGAACGGCGAACCGCCAGCGAAGAAACGCAAAATCTCCTCCAACGCGGCGTCGACAGCAAACAGCAAACACCGAAAGCCCCTCGTGCCCGTCGCAAATTCTGCACCTCCTCCATCCGTAGACAGCAAAGATGGAAGGTACTACACAGTACTCTGGCGAAAATACACGACAAAGAAGAACAAGACATGGGATGGTGATGGCGTACTGGCCATTGTCGGGGGTAATGCTGTGCTTTCCGATACCGACACAGGGAAAGAGATAGGAAGGGGCGCGTGCGGGCGACCGTTGCTGCAGGGCTCGATGTTGTCGCTGGGCGGAAAGGAGATCGAGATTGGCAGCATAATCGAGAGACAAGACTACTTAGCTGGACGCGTGTTGCTCAGAGGCAGCGGGGCGGCGCTAGCAGAGGCGCCTAAAATTAAGCATGTAGATGTGGGATGCCAGCCTCTCAAAGGAAAGCACAAGAGGTCTGAATCTATCGTGCATCCGACGGCCACTAGTGAGGACCTCAAAGTAGAGGAAGCAAAACGCGTCGCACGACCGCTCGCTGTGTCCAGCAAACAGTTCAAGACGCCTCTGCTGTCGACCACCGTAGTCCCAAGAACGAAGTCGCTGGACCCTCAACCGCGCCACGACCCCAAGCAGCCCAATGCCCTACTCATGAAACGGCCAGATTCATGTCCGAAAGGGAGACAAATCGTAGATGTCGTCGTTGATCCTATTTTGGGAAAGCATCTGCGCGACCATCAACGAGAGGGAGTGCAGTTCCTATACGAATGCGTCATGGGCATGCGATGTGAAGGCGAGGGAGCAATTATGGCCGATGAGATGGGTCTCGGGAAGACATTGCAGACGATTGCGTTGCTGTGGACATTGATGAAACAGAATCCTATATACGAAAGCCCACCCGTCATTACCAAGGCACTGATCGTCTGCCCAGCAGGTCTCGTGGACAATTGGCGTCGGGAATTCCGCAAGTGGTTAGGAAATGAGCGTATAGGCGTGTATGTTGTCGACGCTAAACACAGGAACATTGCGAACTTCACCAGGGGCAAGGCTTACAACGTCTTGATCGTCGGATATGAGATGCTGCGGGTGGTTCAGGACGAGTTGAAGAAGGGAAGCGGCGTCGACATTGTCATTGCAGACGAAGGGCACAGACTCAAGACGGCCAACAACAAAGCCATGCTCGCCATTCAGTCGCTCAACACAGAACGAAGAATCATCTTGTCTGGCACACCACTTCAAAATGACCTCGGCGAGTTCTTCACTGCCATTGACTTTGTCAACCCTAATCTCGTTGGAAAGCGCTCAGCCTTCAAGCGAGAATTCGAGGCTCCCATCCTGCGGAGTCGGCAGCCAGAAGCAAGTGAAGCCGAACTCGAAAAAGGCGAGGCACGATGGAAAGAACTAGTATCTTTGACTAGCAGGTTCATGATACGTCGAACAGCAGAGGTTCTATCCAAGTACCTGCCACCAAAGACGGAGCACATTGTCTTCTGCAAGCCAACTGCACCCCAAGCGTCCGCTTATAATGCTATTCTCTCCTCTCCCCTCTTCGCCGCGGCTCTTGGAAATACAGACACAGCCCTCCAGCTAATCACCGTCCTAAAGAAAGTCTGCAATAGTCCCTCACTGCTTAAGTCGTCCAAAGACGAAGACACGCCCTCTGAGATGCTGCAGAGTTTACTCCCACTCATCCCACCCAATGTTCTGTCTTCTCACGCATCCAGCGCTAAACTGCGCGTCCTCGACTCCCTAGTGCACAGGATCCACACAACCACTGAGGAGAAGATCGTCATCGTATCCAACTACACTACAACCCTCGACATGATCGAGCGTCTCCTCGTCTCACTTTCATACACCTATCTCCGCCTCGATGGCTCCACACCCTCTTCAAAACGCCAATCCCTAGTTGAGAAGTTCAACCGTGATCCAAAAACAAAATCCTTCGCCTTTCTGCTTTCCGCGAAATCTGGTGGCGTGGGCTTGAACCTCATCGGTGCCTCCAGAATAGTCTTATTCGATATCGACTGGAACCCCGCCACGGATTTACAAGCCATGGCGCGGATTCATCGAGATGGGCAGAAGCATCGGTGCTACATTTATAGGTTCCTTGTGAAGGGGGGACTAGATGAGAAGATTTATCAGAGACAAGTCATGAAGATGGGACTTGCAAATGCGGTGGTGGACAATAAAGCTAGTGCGAGCTCGTTTTCGAAAGAGGAGCTAAGGGATTTGTTTCGGTTGGATGAACGGGAGGGGTGTCAGACGCATGATATTCTGGGGTGTACGTGTGGTGGAACCGGCGTGACCGAGATCGAGTCTATTGAAGAAGAAGGGAAAGAGGAAGAGGATGAGGAAGAGCAGGATGACGATAAATTTCTAGGCCTAAGGAAAGCAAGTCAAGTCAATATGGAGGAACAAGAAGCAAAGCTTGAGAAGAAGAAGAGGAAGAGGAAGAGTAAGCAGCCGAAGTTGACGATGTTGATGGAGTACCAGCATTTCGATACCACTCCACTCCAGAAGGTGAAGGGGGACGAGGTTGATGAGACGGTAGATGGCATGGTGGCGGCGATTGATGATGATGTGTTTGCAGAGGTGTTGAAGGAGCAGGATTGCAGGGTCGGATTTTTGTTGACTAAGCATTCGTTATAGGTATAGTCTAGGGAGAGATGAATAGTGCATAGAGTATATAGGGCGCGTGGGGTTATAAGGATGGCATCGACTCATGCGCGACATTGTAGGGGGAATATTGTGGAATCTAACGAGGCGCATCATGAGTGGACGTCTCAAACCGCATAGCGTAGCGTGGAAAGGCATCAGCGAGTTGTGAGGCGTTAAACGTTCAATGATGTATCTCCTAATGACTACATTCCATAAATAAATACTAGGTGCTAAACATATACCACATAACCACCTTTGAGTAGAATAGCTATAGTAAAAAGTACGTGCCAATAGTTACAATTGAGCCACACGTAAGCCCACTACGGCCTGCCTATACTATTTCATCCTGTACGTGCGTTCGACCTAGGCATAGCATCATAGAGTATTAGTTATCCTAGAACCGAAACGGAGTGGTGAGAGCCTTCTGCTGTTATAGTGTATTTTTCATAACTAGTTGGATAGCTACGTCCTTGCATAAAGTCACGTTCTAGTCCCTGTTTAAGGAATGGCGTGGGCATAGGCGTAAACGTACGCCATGTGTAGGTGTAGTGCTATTGTAACCAAGCTTAAGCGTTTGGTAAATACAACTACGCCTACGTATATAAATTACACATAGGTGGGCAGTTGAGGGCGTAAACTGTATTAAAAAACACGAGCTTTTCTAGCCTAATTATGTTGTTCTTAAATATTAAAAGCGTACGTACGCGTAGGTAAACTCCACTTTACACCTTTAGATGCAGTTAAGGCATAGTTGTTACCACATCTATCACATACGCACTTACTTGGGCAACTATATCAAATTTTAGGAGACTATCTACTATTATATGTAAATTTCAAAGTACAAGAACACTGTATAGGTAAATTAAAGGTGTTTGCAGATAGGGGTAAATGAGATAGAAAAAATAGAGACAATCAAAGCGAGAGATAAGCTTATAATGTTAGATTTACATATTAGGTTTTGAGAACAGCAGAACGGTGGGGAGCACCACCTCTACCGAATGAGGCTGTAGTTTTCAACACTACAAAACAAACCCACGACCACGACGCAACTATGACCACAACTAGCTTACATAGGTAGTCATAGGTGCTTCTAGGGTTAATGATGTAATCTACTCGATCAACAATTACACCAGGGGTTCACACCTAGGCCTACGCCGTTCCCCTAACACGGCCCTAGACAATTAGCAGATGCATAATAAGAATGGCTTCATTTCTGCTCTTCGTTATCCAGTTCTTCTTGGAGTTTGCTCTCCTGTGGTTACGATTGGCGATCTAGTCCACGCCCACTGTTCACTAAATCGAGGTCGGCCAAAGTGCAAGGTTTGGCAAGCGTAGACATTCAAGCAAATTATGTTTCACCAGAAGGACATTATCCGTTCAGTATCTATCTAAGCTTCTTTCTTTGAAGAGACATCTCTTAGTCCTTGTTTCTCTACACAATCAAACACAGCACACGTATTTTGTTGGATATGACTTATCGTTCTTATAGAGAAGTGACGTTTTCTATATAATCTGTCCTAATGCGAGAAGTGATAAAGCTCTCGTTTGCTCGTTCACGAGAAGAGATTGAGAATGCTCTACCAATGGAAAAAAGAGAAATAACAGTGTTAAACAACTGAAACTCTCAAGAACTTCTTCGTTGCATGGTTTGTGTTATGGAGTGTCTTAGTATGTACTAGTCGTTTGCGAAAGATCAAAGACAGATCTGCTCGACGAGATGAAAGAGGATCCTAAAAGTGGCTAGGTACGTCTCTCAGTCAGTAAAGATACTTGGGATATTTAAGCTCTAGACAAGAAAAGAGACACCAGAGGCCATTTAAATCTCAGATTTTACTGTCAAGAAAACTAGGCCTCTCCAAAATATAGAGATAGTGAAGGACATGTATTGGGAGACGATGGCTGGCTTGAGTTCAATGAAGATACTTGTATAGAATTTTCAGGCTTGGCTCAGATCCCCAATGCTCGACTTGGATCGTAAAAAGTTCAAGATTTCAAGGCAAGGAGAGCCCGATGAGTCGTAGGCGACCTATTTGAAATTAAAAATTAAGGTTGGTGATAAGTATTGGGTGGTTTCAGATTGATGCGTTCATTTTCTGGCAATGTTGGTAGCATCTCTTAAGAAGTTGAGAAAAGGTGTACTATACAGGCACGGAGAAGAGAACGAAAAACGCGCGTTTGCTTATATTAACTCAGCCCTACGACCTTCTTTGGCCACTCTAGATGAGCTGTCCAATATGATCCTAAACACTCGTCAACAACATCTACAATGCTCTGCCCGCATCCTTCCATCCACCAATATTGGTTCAAGCTGTGCATAATTGCTCCAAAATACGCGAAAATACAAAGCGCGGGTGGCTGCCGTTGCTGTAATAACTTGAAGTATTGCTCGGGAGTAGTCAACACCCATAGAAAGAGTCCCTCACATTCTAGAGTGTTTCGCAAAATAACCTCTTCCTGTGGGCTCTTAAGAAGCATAATCCAGGCGCTGATCTTTCTAAGTAAGTACAACGCCTCGTTGTAAACTTCGGCGTTCTCCTGCCCTTCCCATATCTCCTGAAGATGAACAATTTCTTTATCGTCAGCGCTGGAACGCTGATCAGGGTCCACATCATCCCAGTCGCCAACATCGAATGCCGACGACAACGGCCCCGTCCTGATATACTCATATGCCGGGTGTAGAACTGCCCTGATACCGCGGATAAGCGGAATCCAGTCGGCACCTAGAACCCTTGATGTGCGTGTTGCAGCGTTAGAACTATCCTGTTCTAGACAGTACAGCGTACCTAGACTGACGAAGACATACAAGGAAATAAAGCTCGAATTCGCAAACAGGGCGACGCTGTTGTTCTCGCTCATCTGTTCCATACTTTCTCTGAAACCTTGGAGCGATATATTATGATGCTGCGCCGCACTGAGCATATACAGGTCCTTATCTGACGGATTCAGGTAGGCGACGTGTAAAGCTGTAACACTCAGTATGCCGTGCATTAAGAAGGCATGTTGAAAAGCGAGTTCAGGGAATGCCGTTTGCCAAAGATGCACTTTGGCTGAGTTTCCAAAGGTTAGGCATGTGACGAGAGACCAGTGATGCATGAGCGCTAAGTCTCCTAGCCTAAAATGCGACTGCCGTTGTAGTGTACTGCTAGTGTTGCGTGCGAAGGATGAAGTTGTGTGTTGTGATTGATTTCCCACATTGAGATTTGGGCTTGGATTTGATGGCTGCGGAGAGGGCTCGGATCGAGACGGATCGAGGTGTGTTGCTCCTGTTGAAAGATATACGCAGTCCATATCGTGTTTCATACAATTCAGGCATCTGGGCTTCTCCTCGTTGCACTGATATTATGTCAGCGTGCTGTGGAGCTCAATGATCGGTGACGAGAAAGTATGCAAACCTTGATCCGTCGGCGCTTGCATTCTCTGCAGCCTGAACGCGACTTCCGATGTGAGCGACGTGTAGCCATTGGGAAATAAAGAAAAACCTTTTGATCCAGTGACAACCTCGCTAAAAATCAAAAAGATTGTGGTTATACGCTTTACGGATACGCTTTGGTTTTGCATGGAGCGCCCCTTTTGTATACGAGAATCCGGAACGGGCGCTAATGCTATATTCTCACTAGTGGCCACTGAAAATATCACTAGCTTTATGGCCTAATCCCATGCATAGATCCTTTTATTTCCCGACATCGTTTCCTACCTTATTAGGTTGACAATCGCAAGACCAACCCAACTCTCATTAGCTCAATACACCCCTGAATCAGAACCATCGTGCTCTATTTTCATGGCTTACAAACGTCATTGTACAGACCACACGCTCAATGCCTTGGGTTCAAGTCAATACTGCTCTCGCCGTCACCCAGCTTCCCCATACTGCCCGCGCCGAACACATCCGCGGCGTACACGAAATGGAACATGATTTGAACAAAGAACATGGGCGCAGCGTCAAAGAGATACATGTACACCTCGTGACTAACGAGGTAACCATCATGTCCCTGAGAAAACTCGACAACCCGAAATAGACATCTGAAGATGATGATAGGGGCCGCGAGAAGAAGCAGTTTGAGCAGCTTAGACCAGTGGTTTTTGCCGTATTGTGGAATGCTGTACATCTTGGGCGAGTTCCTCATACGCTTCCAGAAAACGAGGGAGATGATGAGGAAGAAACCGAAGAAGAGGAGTTGGACGAAAAGCCCAAAAAGCATGATATTTTTCCCCTATACGAGTGAACAATAGGATGGGAAGTTTTTTGGGACAGACTCACCATATCGGCAGTTTTTGCGTTCGCCATTTGACCTCCACCCCCAGCTTGCATGAGAAAGGCAAGGATATCACCACAGACAAAAATCTTCGTTACGCGTGTGGGTCGGATCAACGAGGCTTCCGGAGAGTCTACGAAAACAACAAGTCGACCAAATATCATGTAAATCGTGGCGGCGTAGAGAGACGGTGGTAAGATGATGCAGAGAGATTGACCGATATATGGTCCGAGTTTATCAGGAGTCCCTGCAGACAAGTACCGGAAGCCGTAACCAGCAGTCATCACTGATATTTATTAGTGAAGGATTATTGTAGAGCGTCTAGTGAAGTCTTACTGAGCCCACCTATCACAAAGGAGGTATAGAACCATGCTCTTTTTCGAACCATTTGGATCACATGGTATATAGCACTCAGACCGAAAAGGGCTGCAGCAACGAGTGTGATATTCTTATTCGGCTTGTAGGGATAGATGCCATTGTCGCCTGCCATCTGATACGCAGTTGCAGTTTAGAAAATGCGGATAGCTGACTCGGTTTAGGTGAAGAAAGGCTGGTAGAAATTGATTGGACGACGGGGACGGTGACAATGCTAGAAGCGGGAGAAGACAGTAGCATCCAAAAGTAAAGAGTGAGGCTTGAAAGTAAAGAAAGTGTTGTTAGATATTGGGTAAGGATTGTAGAAAGCTGATTTGCATTGTATTGAGCGATGAAAAGCTCCTTTATATAATTCCAACCAGCTATGCACAGCCTCGAAGAATTATCTTGGACCGCGAGTACGCTTTACGGCCTCAAAGTGGGTTAGTTTCTGCACGAACCAATCTCACTTTTAGAAACCAAGAACAAAGATAACCGACAGGGCTCATAGATCCGAATACGCTATATACGCTATACGATACGAGCACGGCCCACCTCCCTAACCCTTCCACAGTTGCTCAGCTGGAGGACGCGCGGTCTCGACTGTACTCGGCGCTACCCTACTTTTCCTCTTGACATATGTTTCAGTATTGAGTTGTTCTGCGAGTGTACATTTGGAGTACCAAGAATATAACAGAAGCTATCTTTTTGCATGCTTGAAACCTCAGTTACCTCCTCCTCTCAATGACCTCTTGAAAATATCAAGTATATTGGTGAGGAAACTCAGGCAAATTTGTCAAGGTTGATACAGAAGGCAAGATTCCCTTTCACGTGTTTGGCCGTCTCAGTATATTGCTATCAACTTCAATTTGGCAATTCTGTTAGCCAATTATCACTTCATTAATCATCGTATGGTAGTAGCTTGTGCTGATTCTGAACTTTCAAGAAACTCCTGCGCTAGCTAGATATCAATCAGTAGGTTGATTAGTATTAATTGGATACAACACTAGGACAAGTACAACGTCTATCATGCTCAACAACGCCTCACGGGTGGATGTTGCCAAATATCATGCTTGGTCTTTTTTGTCCGCTTTATACAGCTTTCCATGACAGGTCGTTTACAAGTCACTAGCAGGCAGATATGCATATTTTTTACCTTTCTGAGAAGGCATGAATTACGACGAAGCCATTTGTGGAAAAGCTCAAAAAAGAGGCTACAAAGCAGGCATTCTCATCAAAATCGACCCAGGTGAGCTTATCTATGCTAATGATGATTTTGAAGGTTATCTCTCCTCTACTACAGAATTACTCTTTCTTCTGCTTCTTAGACTCGTCTTAGTCTGGTTACTCAACTTCCTAGACATTCTGTATACCAGAATAATTCTCTTCCATGCTCCTTGTCTGCTCCTCTTCTTTTCTCGCTTTAAGCCTGTAAACTGGATATGTTGAAATCAACTGATATTTGCTCGTAACCACAGATAGTCTTAAGTAGATCATATCCTGACTCATGACTCGCTGTTGCTAAAGCTCGACTTGTTCAGGATGTCACATTTCTTGACGGTTAAATAAGCCTTCGCGCTCAATAACTCGGCCCTCCGAAAACTTGTATGCCAGCCCTTCACAAACCCAACCTCCCGGTTTGTCTGTCTCCTATTGTCTTTTAGCGAGGGCTTGATTAAGCACCGAGAATCGACTTCCATATTATTTATATTGCACAATTAGTTTTAGCACCACATTTTGTCTAGAAGGTGCCTAGTGCTACTTATTGAGGTTCAATCTTTGGTTTACGGCCGGAAAAGTTATAGTGTAGGAATTTGACAAAGGTAGTTACAAAGATCAATGAACAAGACGAAGGGAAGAGAGCGAGTAAAGCTTTATGCGAGTCTTTATTTATTTTTCGATTTGACATTCCATAAGATGTTTACGTGACAATTCGTGATGTGAATCACAGTAATAAACAATTACTTTAACTTGCAGTGGCACGAGAGAGAAGTGTAGTCATTTTCTTGAGCGTGTAAAAGCGCTTTGTAAACGAATATACACAAACGACTAGAATGAAGGCACAACGAGCGGCTTCCTCACATAATCAAGGAAGGCTTCTAGTATGCCAGTACATAGCAGTTATGCTCTTTGACACAAAATTAGAAGACTGCCTCCTGCTATGCCTCGCCCCACTCTGTGGGTCGCGTTGTGCTTAATGTTCCTCCTTTGTCGTGACTGTTATAGTTCTAAGATAAATTGCGTACACAATTAATTAATTAATTACTCTCTAAAGGCTTTAAAAGCTACCTAATAGTTTCCTCATCTATTTAAAAGAGCTGTAAACTGCTAACTTGTTCTGCTTAGATAGTTTCCTTGTAGATGTAGAGTTTAGATAGCGTAGTGTTAAGGCCCTCTAGGCAAGGGTAATAAATGTTGTTTGCGAGAGTTGTAAGATACAGGAGCTAAGCTAAAAGTTGCAAGTGCTTTTTAAGGGCGTGCAGAACGTCTATAAGTAGTAAGTATTGTTCTATTATAACTCTATAAGATAAAATATACTTTGTTTATCTAATTAGACATAGATAGCATTTAAGATGTTCTAGAAGTATAGATTGTTATTATTATTATGCTTGTAGAATTTAATAGCATTGCAGAGGTCTATTACAAGCTTGTTGTTGTATTTAAGAGGCACTTGCATGCTAGGTGCAAAGCCTGTAGGGCTTACGTAGATAAAGTTAATAACTATAGTAATAAAAGTTAATAGAAGGAGTCTATTGCACAGCTAGCAGGATTTGCAGAGATAAACATTCTAGGCAACCGCATGTACAGTTGCCTACGCAGAATTTTTATCTCAAGTATAATTGATAGCTTACCTAAACTACAGTTCCAACGACAGCTCCCAACGAGCTTCAAAAACCACGATACCCCCTACTATTCATCAAACAAGATTGCTTCTAGAAAACATATACTACAATGTTCACCTTTAGATGAGTATACTGCGTACGTTCTATCCACACAGCTGTGGTTCTTAAAATTTCAAGGCCTTGAACCTATTTCGTATGTAGCTCTGGTGCTATTCTATCTTTGCTCAGCATTTATTTGTAGTGTACTTTTGTATTGCCCCTATCCTCCACTACCCCACTACTAGAATTTCTCTCAATCACGATTTCCAAATCTTTCTTTTATTAGCTGTATACACTTGGGGAATTTCCTTGAGATGAACAAATCATTAATCAACTTAAGCAAATTAAGTCACTTATTAATCATGGACGAACGTGTTTTTTATTAATCTATTCATTTCCGTAAACTTCTTTTCTGCATCCGTAGATCTATGGATCGTTTTTGTTCTAATGCTTTGTAATGAATAAATTTATTGTTTCGTACTTTATTTCATGTAGTACAGAGTTTACTGTATATGTATTTTAACTGCTTAGCTTGAACGATGTATTGTAATTGTAGGTGATATGCTATCCTTAGGCCAAGTTATTCGCTTCACGAATCCGTTTCGAGCTGAAAATCTCTAGTTCTATTATTATTCCTCTTGTGTCGGTTATCATAGTTGAACAAGCTTCTGTTGCCCCCGAAGTTATGTCTAGACCAGTGTCCTTGACCATGGTGTCTTGTTAAAGTAAGATTATGCTATTAGAGAGAATGAGAGATTTGAGAGTCGATCTATAGATGCGATTCTGCAGTGAAAACGAGCGTTTCAAAAATTAATGAATCAATATCTGCAATGGGTACTTCTAGAATTTTCGACAATGAGTACAGGTAATAACAGAAAAGACACGCGTTGGTAGTGGAACACTTCTGTGTTACTACGGGGTTACGAACTTGCGTGTCATAATACTGTCAATTAAGTCAGGCGGCAGGAGTTCAGTGGTGTGTCACCAACAACATACTCGAACCAAGGAATTATCATATACTAATATAATTGAATTACCTGTAGTGACGCTGAAATACTTAGCCAATGTGTTCATAAAAGTAGGAGAGTTTGCAGATATACCTAGTGGCCATTGCGTAATCTAAGACCTGGCTACAAAGACACGTTATTCCTGCTAATTTAATAGGCCAAGAGGAATGAAGGGATTTGAGGTGGTAAGGTTTCGTTCTGCTGATAGATAGGGGAATGTTACGTCTTAGTTAACTCATAGCTTTAGTCTGACTTTCGTAGAATGGATGCGGATTTTTGAAGTTTTAGCAAGAAATAAAAGGCAGTGGGAAGTGCAATTATGGTTGACTGCTATAGAGATAAGACGTTAGTGTTAATACACTCCTCATCGCCTACCTTAAATTACACAACTTAATTAATGCAAAGTGAAAAGTGAGGCATAAGTTGTACTTTATTCTTGAAACTACAGCGAGTTGAGTGGGTGTCATAGTGCTCAAAACACTTAGAAAATCTAACTCTAACGCTCTGCTTGGTGTACAAGGATAGATATATATTTAGACTAAAATGATAACTACTTCGCGAGGTGGGAGTTTTGTTTATTATCTTTGGAAAATATCAAGGGAACAGTTGTTCTTCTTTGTTACGACCAAACTCTAAGTTGTTACATCGATCATTCTATTGTGACTTTGTTTCACTACGAATCCTTTCCCTTCCAATTTTGTATAGGGCTACTGACTCGCTTGCAAGATTCGGCCTGCATTTGCTTCTTCCTTTCGAGGAGTTAGCAAGTAGAATTCGAAAGCGAATGTAGATGAATCTTACACCTGTTTAACAAATCTTGACGAGTCTCTTTTTCCGCCCACTGGTTGAAATTTTTCCTTCTACGCTGTTTATTTTTTTGCAAGTTCTACACCTTAACTCATTGATTGTCGATGATCGTAATAGTGACCTTTAAAATGACCTTCAAACATATCAGATAGTAGTATTATGATGGTAGAAAACTTAGAAGCAGAACAAATTAAAGCAGAGAGCTAAAAAAGAAAAACGTCTCGTAATAGTAGATTCACCTGCAAATTTAAAGTGAATAATGTGCGGTTTAGATTCTAAATGGGGAACGAAACAACGTGCCGTTCTGATGTCGTATCCTAGGTTCGTGTTGTAGTTTACGCAGAATATTAAAAAGAAAATGGAAGCAAGAAGGGCGAAAATGCTGCTGGGACTTTCGGACTTCCAATTTATAAGTCGTTCCTTGCGTCTGACTGAGCGTGTTGATATGTTCGAGTGACTGATATACACCACCTATTAAATATGAATTAAAGATGACATATATCTCATACTGTTGCGTACAAAACAAACATCCTAGAACGTATGATGAAAATTTGCGCTACGAGCAATAAGATGATCAATTATGTTTCTAAAGATGAGTTGACTGCGTTGGCCACATAAAGAAAGGAGAGACCATAGAATAAAAACTAAGGCTAGCGTTTGTGTGATGCTATAGCGCCACGAGGCAGTGAAGTGGAAAAATGAAGCAAGCTTCATTCCAAAGGTACGCCCTGTGCACTCCCACAAATCTAATGATATTTACACACTTCGAGACACGGTTTCCGCAATTTCTAAGCACTCCAGCGACATCACGCACTGTCACATCACCGTGAGATATCTCAAGATACTTAGAAAGTTGTCAATTTTGAGGGATGTCTACTTATTAAGTTTAAGTTGACCAACCCCCATCCCTACTAATTCTTCCCCTGAAACTTCCTACACAAATCTTTAGATACCACCCCCAGCAACTCCGCATACGACGTCCCCTCATAACCTGAGTCTCTAGCTATTATCCTAACATTAACCTCGAGATCTTGTAATTGAGAGAACTAAAGTTTCCATGGACTAAGTCTTGTTCATCGGGGAGAGAGGGGGTTAATTATTATTGATTTGGTTTTGGTACTATAGTCTTCCATTGAAGTCGTTTATGGATGCAGATGATTCACGGTACGTCAGCGGAGCTGCTTCTAGCGAAATTACAGGAAGCGGGGGATAGAGACATCAGCGTTCCTTTGATAGCCGCTCAGCTAGTATCTCAAATGGAAGGCTATATATGCCTTCTAGCACGTCCTTCGAACACTGAAAATGTGGCATACAAGCTTACTCGCAGCAATCATAAGTGCTTGATTTGATCTGTGTAACCGCACGCTCAATTCTACGAGGTCGCTAAGGTATGTCAAGAGCGCAGTCAAACACCTAATCACTGTGAACCATCTATTCCCATCCCACGGGGATGTTCCTCTCAAGATATCCATACCAGTTTGGCAACGTTCTCTTTATACTCGTCCCACTACTAAATTGAACGTCTTCGATAGCGCTCGCCCACCGCAAGAGATTCCCTTCGCTCCAAGCGGTACCGACAATTGCAAGCCCAAATGGCATTCCGGTTGCCGCGCTCACACCTGCCGGCAACGTGATCATCGGATAGCCCGCCTGTGCGGCAATTTGGTACGTCTGTCCCACATCTGGCGGGACAAGGAGTCCGTCCAAGGGGCGCCCGTTGTTTGCGAGCGCGGCGTCTATGCCTTCTTCCCTTGTGCTCCGTTGACAGAACTCCAGGGCCTGGAAATAGGTCTCATCCATCACCCCTTTGGTTTCCAAGGAAGCGAGGAAGCCATCTTGCCCTGAGTAGAAAGCAGGAATACCAAGCGGCCAAGGGTTGCCACCTGAAGTCCCATCATTAGCGTAGTTGTATTCTACGATATCTTCTAAACTTCTGATATTCGTATTATTGAGTTCCGAAAGGTAAGCCTTGATGTTGTTGTAGAAATCTACTTTCACAATTGTGTATTCAGATTCGTTTGCGAAGCCACGCGTGGTGCCGTAATCCCAGTTCCAGCCATCGGGGGATACTATAGTTTCGTAGTTGGGGAGCTCCGTATTATTGATGACTGTCGCGCCGGCGGCTTCGATAAGCGAGATCAGGTCTAAGAGAACAGTGGCTTGGGCTGGATCCGCGTGTATCCAGAAGCTGGACCAAGGGAGGCCGAAGGTAGCGTTTCGGAGGGCAGATTTGTTTGTCAAGTACTGCAAGTAGCCGCCCGCGGGTGTTTTTCCGGTTTGCGCGAGCGTGTAATTGTCTCGTTCGTCAAGACCGTAAATGGCGTCAAATGCGTACGCTGCGTCGCGGAGCGTGCGGCCAAATGTGCCAACGGTGTCTTGGTGGATACTCTCCGGTATGACACCGGCTCGCGATGTGAGACCGACTGTGGGTTTGATACCAACGACTGCGTTGCGCTCGGCGGGACTGATTACGCTACCGTCTGTTTCTGTGCCGAGCGCAAAGGAAACCACGTTTGCCGCTACGGCAGCGCCGCTTCCAGATGAGCTGCCGCCGGGATTGAGCGTGAGGTTGTAGGGACTTCTGGCTTGCCCGCCGCGTGGTGAATAGCCTTCGGAGTAGTTGTTCGATCGCATGTCTGCCCATTCGCTCAGCGTCGCCTTGCCCATCAGCACCGCGCCTGCTTGCCGAAGCTTTGCTACTACATGTGCATCTCGTGGCACAACGCTGCCAAGCAGCATCCAGCTCCCCGCTGTTGTCTCCATCTGGTCCTTGGTTGCGATATTATCTTTGACGATGAATGTGATACCATGGAGTGGTCCGCGAATTTTCCCCGCTGCACGCTCGGCGTCCAGAGCAGCTGCGATGTCCAGAGCGTCAGGGTTTATCTCAATAATTGAGTTGATGTAGGGATCCACTTGTCGTGATCTTTTCAGATAGCATTTCAGCAGCTCCACTGCCGTTAAAATTCCACTACTCATGTAGCCTTGGAGCTGGTCGATTGTCGCTTCCTCCAGGGTAATACCATGGCATAATGGTACCGGAAATAGGGCCGGAGTCTCTGCACTCTCTTTAGGAGGGAAATGGTACGGATATGGGTCTTGCAACGGATCGATTGCTAGCACGCAGGATGAGTTCTGCTGCGCAATGCAGACGGTGTCGTTCTGCGCCCATGAAGTCTTGCCGAACGCAAGAACGAAGCAAATAGACGCGATCACCAATAGTGCCATGATCACATAGATATCGAGCAGGCCCGGGTAAAGAAAGGAGTGAAAAACATTGTTCTTATATTCGTAACCGCATATGCAAGCTACTGCCTGTGCCTACCCAATGCCGTCGAAGTGGAGATAGCTATCCGATCGGCCCCGCACCGGCCAATTCGATAACGACTCATTACGCAAGCAGTAAAGATCGTGGACTATCATTGCGACCTCATAGTAACCATACGAGGAAGTACAGCGTGGGTGAAGGGGTTTGAATAAGCTTGGGCGGTGCTTTTGTTATGGAATGCTTCGATGAAACGCGCTAAGAGTGCACGACTTGCGTTGTATCAAAATAGCCCAGACCGCCAAGACAAATGGCCCTCTTGTTCAAGATTGCTCACTGTCGGTCAGCTTTCATAAACATGTCAACACCCAAAAAGCATCGGCTTGAAAAACGCCAAGAAATTGAATGGATTTCCACGAGGCTGGGAGGTTGACTGGAGTGACTTTCTCAGGGAGTACTAACTACCAAGACACTCTACCCGCGTTCTCATTTCAGAATCCTGCCTATAACAAAACTCTCATTTGTTTACAATTTCTATTTTAACCACCTGAGGGATACATAAACCGCAGGTACGAGGGTATTCAGGAAGTAGCGTAAGCCAACTTAAGAACTTAACACCCATTCGTATTTAGTTCTCTAACCAAAACGCATGCTGGATCTCTCACGTCAACCAGGAAATTCACTTCAGCGAGGATCCCTTTAGCCACTGTAGCGTCAACTAAAGCTTTCTGATTGGCGACTGCGCTTCCGTCGCCATGTTTAGGTTAGTAAGAAAAACCCTGGATCTTGATCTACCTAGCTAACGACCCATCAGAATGAGACCAGAGGCAATCAATCACGCCACTAAGGGTCTGGTACCGCACTTTGGTGATCTTGAATAAATCACTATTCCATAGCCGCAACACTGAGCATGCTTCCTTTCTGACACCTTTAAAATGTACGTTTATCTGCCTTCGCATCCTTCATTTCGCTAATATATATACATAGGTAGATCTGAGAAGGTATATATCGTTCTTAGAGCCAACATCGGGCCGCCCGAAACCTTCGACATTCCTTTGGATGTCATTCGTGCACACTCCGGTCTTGTCAACACTGCGGCATTCGCCCTCACCAATGATGAGGAATCTCTTCTAATCGGAAATTTGACATCTTTTGATAGCGAGGATATTTTACACTTTACGTTCTACTAGTACTTGCTAGCTTACAGTAGGGCCTTAGTCATCTAGCATGAAAACCCGTATTATGAATAGTTAGATCATGTGATGACCTCTCCTTGCTCTCTTTGTTCCAACCTCTTTCGGCTAGTATACATGTAAATATTTCAGCTTAATACCATTGGATTGAATGTTCCAAGCGAACTACAAAAGTGATTCCGTTTAACCTGTCAGCAGAATTTTCCACCTCTTAAACTCTATCCTTTGTTATTGCCTGCACTTTTCATATAATTAATACAGACTAGACTGTAAGATTAAGGATCTTCGCACAATTGTTCATGAAGAAGAGGAGGCGTTGAAGGCTCAGATGCGCAGTACTTCCATGTGAGTAACGGACAAGCAGCACATTTGATCACCCGAGTCTATGTAGGCTAGTAGTTAGCCTCAAATGAGTGCACTTAAGACATCGTCGCATAGATGTCTTGGTATCCGGTGATTTTCGCGAATCCTTCAAGCGTTGTGCACATTGTGCCCAATAGGAACGGCGAAATGTGAATATCGTCCGCACTAGCATGTATCGAAGGATCTCTGCTATGCCGTCTTGGAAAACTTAGATTAGATATGAGCAGTTTAAGGGCCGTTTAATAATGGTGACTGAAAGCGACTTCTTGGACTTCCTGTCAATACACTGCGGTACCGTCTCACCCTAAATTTGAGTCTTCAAATTAATGCTCTAAACAGTGTCTCAAACCGAACAGGATTCTTAAGATTTTATTGGCCTATTCGCGTGGGGGCATTAGAGAGGGAAGATAGTTGACAGAAGTAGCGTGTACCAAAGTACTCTTTTACTACCACTACCCACCGCAGCACTATGTATAGTCGGAATGTACATTTAAATAACAGGTAAAGTTAACAGGGTTTAAAATTATTAATATACCTCTAATTTTTATAAATTTAAGGATGTAGCGTTAAGGCTTAATAAATAAGGATTAGCGAGGGGGGTTGTTTTCTTAGTAAACGTAGAAAATAAGAGATAGGGAGTAATTCTACGTAACTGCACATACTTTAGAGCAGGATTTAAAAAGTAAACATTTACTCTTTGCTTATAAACCTATATCTCTAGAACTATCTATCTAATTTAGAC
>BLYF01000019.1:392715-405504 GCA_014905255.1 Herpotrichia juniperi | reverse complement strand
TTGACGCGTAGCTTCACGTAACTACGTATCACAAATTCTATCCGTACCGATTGACCCCCGTACCGGTACCCTAGGTCACTCGTATCGTACAAAAGTACTAGCAAAGTGAAACGCTACGTGAAGAAAGAGGGTGAGCCGTAACGTAGTACTTTAGGTTGGATACGCTGCTTGAAACTAGAAATCATTAGCACCATATCCCTTAGAGTGTGTACTAGGCAAAGCATTGAGAAAACCCTTTTCGATACAAGACTTCATCGCAGCTGTGCGATACTTGTGCATCTAGGGATCATGGTTTGGAAGTTTGTTACGAGCTGTCATTAGAACTGTGGTTTGGATAAGCTGTCAACCATAATTGAGATAAGAATTCTACGTATATACCTAAGGAAAGGAACCATTTACTATCTTACACACCATAACACGAACCCAAATATCTTAACTCCCCCCATTTCCAACAACCTACAAACCACCAGAGCCGATGTACCCGAAGCCTCTATATCTGAAGCCTACCATATCATGCATTCTAAGCACAGGGTGCAAACCTCGAGCCATATCTTCATGCAGTATACCTGAGCATGTTCGACAAATGTTGGGTATAGAGTACTCTTGAGAACGACTGCGAAGTCGAGAACGTGAATGAGATAGAACTCCCAAAGAAACTAGTACAACATTTTTGGCGGACGTAGAATGATTTCGTGGTTATGACATGAGGTTTTTAATAATGAGAAGGGGAAAGTGCGTTTGAGGCTAGTGTATGCTTGCCTATTGTGTTGAACTGTATATCGCACTTAAAACTAAGAGCAGCCGCATTTCCAAGTGGCTAAATTGTCGAAGTTTCCCATGACGGAAGTTGCACTCCTGAGATGCAACCGAACATGGTTGCGCAAGGGCTACATTGGCTGCACAGTGTTCAAACCACGGGAACAGCATGCTTTGAATCAGCTCAGCCTTACCACTGGCAGTAGAAAGCAACATTTTCTGGTAACGACAGATTACAGACCAAGTTCTTCTCAGTCACTCACCAACGCGCAAACTTCATCCGTATCGCCAACCGTAGATCCGGCTTCTGCCTCAATGCCATTAAAAACTTTGCCACATCCCCCGCGATCGCCTGCAAGCTCTCCTGCATGTTTTTCGCCGCCACAACGAGCCCAAAGAGATCCTCACGCACCCTGTCATCCGGAATACCCTCGGATTTGAAAGCATCATGGATGATCGTGAACGCCTCACACTCACTATGCGCCTTATCCAGTGTGTTCTGTAGAGAATCTGGGAGCCATATAATCTGCTGGCTATTGTTAAGCAGCCGTTGGAAAATATTTTGGTAAATAAGAAGGACAATGTTAGAATACTCATAAAACTTGCGTAGGATGTGGGTTTCCGAGACAGCTGCAGCGTTCACTTGGTTTAGAGTGCGGATGTGCTTGAGGGCTTCGTTCAAAGTGGTGGCGCAGTCCCCGTTCTCCTTCTCTAGGCGGTCGACGAGATCGGTGTACGCAGTCTCGAAACCTTCGCTCTCTTTTTCGATCTGCGCAGAATAGTCTTGTACTTCTTTGACAGTCTTCTCAAGCTCCATAATCTTTGTCTCTTTCTTCTCTAGGGCGATCATGTGGTTGTCGTGAAGGGTTTGAAATATGTTGCCTGCGTTCTGGGTTTCTTGTGTCAGCTTGGAGGTGATGGCCGTTTGGCGCGCACACAACTCTTCAAGTGCCTCAATCTTCGCATCTTTGGCGTCGCATGCAACCTGGTTCTTCAGTGCAACTAGCAGCTTCTGAGTGGCAGACCTAGCCTGGTCCTCAGCGTCGTTCTTAAGCTTCTTATAGAAGACCACTCGCTGCGTCAGTTGGCCCACGTCAATCTGTAGCTGTTTATGGTCTTCCGGCAAGTCTTTGACTGCCTTCTCGGCTGCTGTAAGCTTCTTGGTAAGGTTTTCGTTCTGCTGTTGGAGTTGCTTCTCGCGCTCCTCACCTTCTTTAACACACTCCTTCGCCGTCTTCAGCTCCTTCACACCGTAGAAATTGTCCTGCAAATCCTCTGGAATGATATCTTGGAGCTTGTGGTCTTGTGACATGGCTTCGGTCAGGATGGCAGCCATGCGCTGGCGGAGATCGCCGATTCCAGTGTACACCATGTTCGGAGAGTTTGTTTATGGGCGTCTTGTTGTACGTAAATACTGATGGTCTGGGTTTTGGTTCGGTTACCGGACTGGATGTCGTTCTGCGTCTGTTTATAGGAATCTAATTAAAAACGAAAAGTAGGTGGCTATATGAGTATTGCTTGGAGGATATGTAGGTGCAGAATGCTGATGTTTGTCGACATTGTTCAATTGGGACATGTCAGTGCACAGTGTCTCAAAATCACGTTGTGGAGATTAGAAACTGGCTTCAGCTGTGCGTGTATAATGCAGACAGGAAATCGAAACCACTGATAATGCACTGCATTCGGAAAAAAATCTTGTGCGGGACTCAGAGCCGAAATGTGGAAGAGTTGTCGTGATGGCCATTCTGTGCCCTATGACTAGTCAATCGAGCTAGCTCCTCTCCAGTACCGCGCATCTCTTAATTGATCTGTACGCCCCCAGGAAGGCTCTCAAGCCCTGTCATGCAAGTTAGTGTACTTCTCCATGCGTGGGTGCTCTTGAGCAACTTACATTCATACCCCTCAACATCCTCCTTCATAGTCTGTGGAATTTGACACTTCATAGCCTCCTCATCTGTCTGCCTAATTAACTCCTTACAATGATCATTATCACATCTCGCATTAACAGCGCGCTGCAGGCTATCTCCTTTCCATCCAAAAACGTAGTCTCCGTGGTTACCGTGGCCGGTCCTGTGTACACTCGGTCAGAATTACAAAATCCATTGTGTTGAGTTGGCGGGAGCGGAAGGTGGAGTGTGATTAAAAAAAAAGAGGAAAAAGAGCGAAGGGGCCGACTCACGCATCACCCATAGAAAACACAAACGGCTGACTCCCATCCTCATTCCACAAGTCCTCTTTGTTGAACGGTTGCGTCTCCCACATAATCTCATACATCAACTGCGGCAGATGCACCGGGTGGGTGTCAGGGCATTTTCCACGCTGCTGTGCGGGTGTGTATGGACGGGTGACGGTTGGCTCGCCGTAGGGCTCGAAGGGAATGGTTGCATATCTGCTTTCTTTCAGCTTCTCTTCTCTTCTTTCAACATGAGTCTGTATGTGGTCGAACGTACGCAACATGCGACTGGTGGTCTGGAGAGTCTAGATTCACGCCATCCCAACACGTCGGAAACGTAACCTGAGTCCTAATACCACCAGGACAGAAGTGATCAGGCAAATATGTGGTATCATTCCCAGTGCAAGGTGCACCACCAAAGGGCTCGAAGTTTGCTCCTTCGAAGCAGCGGTGACAAATGCCGCGGGATTCACCGGTTGTGTTGCGGAGCATGGGGTTGCCAGCGAGCATGCGGAATCCCTTTTATCGTCGTCAAATAAATTCGCAATGAGGGTGAAGAGGGCTATGTAGAACACGTACAGTCTTAAAGGCGGTCACGTTGCTCACGCCATCGTAGGGCGGGATATAGTACACGGTCATGCCTTGGTTTTGCTTCAGTCTTCCATTTTCGAATTGTTGGACTCGTTTAAAGGTCCCATTACGGGCTCTGTAATAGAGTGCTGCTGTCCAGTAGTTACTGAAGTCTTTGGGGTTTTAGCGTCATCCATGCCTCTTTGGTCGTGAACTTACCTTCAGCAAACTATCTATAGTTAGCATAAATCATCAAAGTAAGGTTGGCCGACTACATACTACGCAGCTGGTGCAAGTAGACTCCGTGGGTAGATCATACTCTACGGGCGTCATATCCGCTTTGAAGGAGTTGCCTATGGACCGGTTAGAAGCTTGATCCCAAATAAGGAGAGCATTACTAGAGAGATCGAGAGCTAGCTTTGAAGGAGAGATCGTTTGACTTACCTCCCACGATTTGATGCACGTGAGGCGTCCCTACGAGCCCAGGGTTAACCAGAGGATCCAGACGCTCGACCACGAGCTTCGAGCAGGCAAAACGCATCATATGCGCTGTTTGCGCATTCGCAGCACCTAGGAGGGCGAACACGTTGAGGGCGGCCCACAACATGACAAGTGATTCCAGGAGTAGTTGGAAAGAACGAGAATCCGCAAAAGTCGCGGTGTACTGAGTCCCATATAATTCCATTCAGAAGCTGACTCAGGTAGGTCTAGATTGAAAATACTGGTGGGGATCGTGGGGCGAGTACGAAACTGCCGTTCAACGCCTTGATGCCCGTCAATTAAGGATCTGTAGTTCCCTACCCGGAAAGGTAAATTTTGAAGTTGTATGTAATATACACATAGCGAAATTGGCCTGACAAATGTAAATTCCACATTTAAGCGGTCGACACTCATCCAATCAAAGAAGGCTTGCTGTACGCCTGGCATTAAGGGATATTGTAAGGTTTAAAACGCCAATAGTTTTCAGATAAGGGTAACAGATATACTTGGGTCTTCCTGTCTTCACTTGAATACACGTTGTAAATGGGTCACGCACGTGAGCTTGGCGCTGAAATGCGAGTCATGAGGGAGATGATTGGTTAAAATTGAGAAGGAAATTGATAGACATGATATCGCGGAGACCAGATTCCGCATAGCTAATACTGATATGAAGTTGTATGTTTGGAAGAGTCCCCGAAGAAAATGTTTTCGAACGTGGGGAGCTTGCATACAAGCTCCTACCACGCTATGGCTTGATGATATATATCCGCATGCAAACGTGAGTAAATTGAAGAATGAAAAGAAGCACCAAACACGATCATTCGCGCAAGAAATCCGCAAGCGTACGCTCACCAGCACTCATAACCCGATCCACGAAAGGGTCCACCCATGACCCCGTAGGTTTCACCTCACCACTTACAGCAACTTCCGGTTCCCAGTCCTTACCAAGGCGATAACCAGGGTGGTTCGGGAACTTACCCTGATCATTTTTGCCTCCCTGGAAGTATTTAGGGACCAGGTCCCTTGGATACCTGGTCCGCTTCATCGTACGCCCGCTCTTCCGTAACGTCAGCTCCTCGATGACTTTTGTCTCATAGTCGACGACACTACGCAGCTTGTGCAAATTTCAGCCAGGGAATGAGTGCGGCAGGTACCGGAATTCGCTAGTACGCATACGCGTGTGATTCTGGATCTTGTACTTAGTGGCGCGAACGGTGACTTCCACATGGTGGGCCGGAGTGGAATCAGCATTGTGCGAGTACCACTCCTGGATGGGGCCCTAATACTTGATGACTGGGGCCGACCGAGATTTTGGAGTTTTAGTACCCGGCTCTTTCTTCTCGCTAGCCGTCTCCAGGACCAAGACATGCTTCCACTTCCCACCCTGCATGCCGAGACCTGGCAGCGAGTTGGTGTAGTACTTACCAGTTGCTATGAATACCGCGCGGTTCGAAGTCCAGAAGCGCTTGCGATAGGCTTCAGCGGTACTAGGAGTCGTTGAATCCTGCGCACGCACGATGTCCCTGATCTTGTCCTAGGATAGCTGTTTCGGGTTCCAGGGAGCGTGAAGTTTATAGGCTTCAATCTCACTAGGCTCAAGGCCCGCAAGGGCGGGCAGGCCCCAGTCGACCGGGCATAGGATCTCGATGGTCGATGTCGGAGTAGGTTTCGGAGCAGGTTTGGACAGCACCGTTTCGTCCAGGGCTCGCGCAAGTGCGCTCTTAGCTTCGGCGCGCTGGATCTCAGGGATCTCAGCGGGAGTCGGAGCCTGAGGAATGACCTTCTTGGCTCGCTTTACTTTCGGAGCAGAAACCTTGGTCTCGCTGATGTCAATCTCGTTGGCCTTACGTTTGTGTGGTGGCGAAGATGGCAGGGTTGCGAGTGCAGCTGTCAACGGACCAGAGCTGGGAGGCTGCGAGACCTTCATGTTGAAGAAATCGGTTACGTCGAGGGAAGCTTTTATTTTGTGCGACGCGCTGGAGATCGGAGAAGCGTCCATATTGAATGAAGCGGATTGACTGATGGTGTTGGAAGATGGAGAGAAGAATGATGTCTGTAAACCAAACCTGTAAATGAGAGAAGCTGCTTGTTTTCTGTATGCGGAGTCTGGTAGTCTGAGAAGAGAAGAATAAATTGAAGAAGGAAGAGAGCGGAGAGTTGGGGTTTATGGCAGGAGTGATGCCAGGGTCGTGTGTTGAAGCTTCGACAACGTTGTCCTATTGTGCGTGTCCTTATTGCGTGGACAATTTGAGGTTTGCAACACAGACAAGAAGAAAAACTCTTGAGCGCGAGACCGAAGCCCAGCGATAAATTTAAAGAAATCGAACACCGTTGAACCTGTTATGTCTGAGGGAACAATAGTAGGCAAGCCGGCCGGTTATTATTGTGATTATAGCAAGGGGTGTAAATGGCATAGGGCCGAGTGGAGAGTAGGAAGCGTGACAATAAGAGGATAGATAGATCGCGAGAATGCGTATGGCATAAAAGGCCTCAAGGGGTGAAGTGAACTGATTCTTTCACCGAGATGGCTTCCGCACCAGGGTGGAAGTTCGAGAATCTAGTTAAGCTGAACGACATCACAGTGATCTACAGGCATTATCGCAGGATGGCTCGAACCTACGTTCGGAGTACAGTGAATATTTAATGGTAGGGCCGGGATGGCATTCCTTGAGGCAAGCCGTAATACTTTACCTCAGTTTCATATTAACTATACATACTGGGTGATTCATAAGTATCTTCACTTCGTAAATCACCTGCAAGATAGGTGGTCATACCAAATGCTTGCATTCTATACAATATAGTGTTGGCATCGATCCCACTCGAATCCTCGCGCGCTGTCTAGACTTTATCAGTATCTAAGATCTCCGATAGGTCTACAGAAAACTAGACGCCATTTGAGCTGACAATAAATGTAAGGCCAGACCTGAATTGAACAGAGCTAATCCGATGCTCTTATCATCCAAATGATTCGTAGCTGACCAACGGATTTAGCGAGCTTGTAATTACCACATGTTTCTAATCATCATTTGCGCCGGCCACTTGTTTCATACCGATTGTTGAATTCGAACATATTACAGATGCAATTAACTCAGGAGCTTTGTCGTCAGCTTAGACGCGTGCATTGTTCAAAAAGAATGAGCGCGCCTCGCGTGCGCTTGTACCGAGACAATGTTCGCACAATGCAATCATCTAGGATGAGGCTGCATAAGTTAAGTGCCAATACGGCAGGAGGAGATCTGATGATTGAAGGACGTTGGTTTCGATGTTGACGTTGAAGATTTAGCGCTTCGCGGCTAAGGCCGGTTATCAGTGACCACGGATATATGGTCCCCCCTCAAATTTGGCTTAACTCGATGGCCTTTGCGTATCTTATGACATGGCTACGTACTCTCTATACTGTTCATGTTTTTCTGCTGGTTTTGCTCTTTACACCCGCTTTACTAACTTACAAAGGTTTAATAAAGAATAGGATAACTGTTAAATTCTCTCTTACATGTATGCACGTGTTGTGCAGGATTTGCAGCCCTCAATTCTATCCTTTCATTTTGCCCAGACAAGCTAAGCCTAGTTAAGGGAGGAGAGGATATATCCTGGTCATAATAACTTCAATTTCGACCCCAAGCGCCGGGGCTTCCAGCTTGAGCCTGAGTGCATTTCTTCTCTTCCATTACTTTCGCATTATTTTTCGTTTCCTTATCATTATTTTCATCGCCGTGTAAAGGTCACGAATAAAGGGGTTTCTCAGGTATACAGTCTATAGCTAGGGTTCATTCCACTTGTGAACTAAGGATAGGATTTTGTTTGCAAGTTCAGATACGGAAAAATTCTTGTAATAGTACTAATACATTCTATTATTTCCATGGCCCCAGAAACAGTGATACTAATCCACTCCGAGAAACCGTATACCTTCCAGACCCGAGAGGCACCAAATACAACACAATTCATCGACACTCAATTCCGCCATGAATCATCTACCTCGCCTGACCACCTTGGTACTGTGGCTCTTGATACATATTTCCCTGTTGACCCCCCTGATACCTCCCCGCATCATACTGCTGACCCGTGCCCGCATACCCACTCTCCTGCGGCACATTTTCATACTGCAACTCCTGATCATTACTCCTTCCCCTTCCCCGCCTATCTCCCTTGTTCTTCTTATTCTTCCACGGCCTATTCGCGATAGGTCCTTGCTGACTCGCATCCAACTTATCCACCTTGAAGCCTAGTAGCAAATACATAGCCACGACGATGAACTCCTCAACGACCGCCATCCCGACGAGCACTACAACGGAGCCGGTGACAATATTGAAGAGGTGGTTGTGCAAAAACACCGAAAGCGTGGAGTACGCGAGACGGGAGAGGATGAACGGCATAGCAAATATGACTGCAATAAGGACGAACTTCTCCCCGCTTGGGATGCTGGAGACTTTGCCTAAAGAGAGGAGAACGATGAGAATCAGAGCGACGTAGGCTAAAATGTAGAGTCCGATGCCGACTTTGGAGGTAGTGGCAACT
Source organism: Herpotrichia juniperi (assembly GCA_014905255.1). NCBI lineage: Eukaryota > Fungi > Ascomycota > Dothideomycetes > Pleosporales > Melanommataceae > Herpotrichia > Herpotrichia juniperi. Next base: position 397,010 of record BLYF01000019.1, on the reverse strand, counting down.
GTGACGGTGCCGTCTGCCGAAATGGAACCAGAGCTGCCGCCGGCAATGGAGAGAATGAGACCCAATGTAATAATCAGCTGCAGGATGCGGAAGTGTTTTGTGCCGAGCATGCCGGGGGAGCGGGCGTTGATGGAGTCGGTACTGGGAGAATATCAATTGCCTATCTTAGGTTTGAGGGAGTGGGAACTTACAGGCGAGACAGCATTCCAAGTGTGGCCAGAAGCAATGGAGAGAGGCCGATTGAATCAATGATGATAGTTGCCTGTATCAAACCCGAGGAGTGGTCATGGTAAGAATATAACTGGCATCCTGCACCTGCTATACGAACCACGCAGAGAATGAGGGTGTAGATCCAGCCAGCACTTCTACCGAAACCATGACGGCTGCAGATGATTGCGGCGACGATGAGGGCAGGAATGTAGACGATGAGTTCGACGACGGAGACCCAGCCGCGGGCGTCGTGCATGGTTAATACGTGAGATAGGCTTAAATATTGAAAGGTTCAGACTAAGGGGCGACTTATTTACTCGGAAGTAAGATGGTATATACAGTATAAGTGGTGTTGGATGGTTGTGTGCAAAGCTTGAGAAGCCATTCTCTTGCTTTTTTATAAAGATTTGGATGGATTCTTGCGCAACGTAATGAACTGCCGTATACGTAAACTAAGATCGCTTTGCCTATTCGGGAATGCAATGCGTAGCTGAGCTTTGAAGTGTCGAAATGGCGAACGTTTCGAAGCTAGTCCTTGAAGGGGGCAGCAGTTCGTTAGCGCGTACGCACGGATCCATCTTACCGCAATCTTTCACACCCCGCATCCTCCAACAACCTTCAAATACCATATCAAGATCGACTTTGGTGGCTGAGCGCGCGTCGCCTTACACTCATTACGCTTTCGGTTCCGGATTTCCTCGTAGCCCCGCTGACAAAGGCGGCTCCCGGCTCAGCCTCACAAGTTTAATGTTAATTACCCCTTCGAAGCTCATTCACAACCCTTCAATAAGCCTACCTAAGCTTCGACAAGCTTTTTCCTTCGTGCTTGTCGGTCTCATGACGATGATCATCAACTGCAATAAGGCTGTCGGGCCTCAATTTGGGGCATGCTTGTTTCTTCTAGTATAATCATGAACACAACTCCAACGATCTGTCGACCCTAAGACGTACTTAATCTATATAATGGTGTTTCTTTACAGATTTAAAGGTATGGTCAGTTATGCAAAGGTAATGGCGAACTCCATCTGCGCTATTGTGCACCAAGCCGAGGTATATGTTCGTCACTTTCATCTTCTACAACGAGATTCAAATCAGACACCGTTGACATATTTTCACGATGGCCAATACAGTATTACAATGCACTTCTCATTTCTTCAAGTTCTGCCATCCTATCTTCGTCTTTCTCTTCGGCGAGACGCGAGGTGATAGCACAAAAACATCCAGCATACTTCAAACAACTAGAGAATTCAAATACGAAGCTTTGGAAGGCTTCCGTGAGCAGCCTTAGCTCAAAAGGCCCCATTCTACTACGAAAGAGTCTGCAAATACATTCCAGACGTCGACTTACTAAGCCTCCAAGGCATGCCTGAACGAGACTGGTGGGAAAACACCCGGGCCCACGGCTAAAATGCCCCTCTGTGGATCGTGCCATGCCACCGGTGGCACAGCAGTATCCCACTTTACGTGTATTAAAGACGAAAAATCGCTCAATGAATATACAAGTATCCGAGTGTCCTACACAACTTTGTACTACCAACAATGCCCCAAGTTCAGAATCCCATTTTGCCCGGCTTCAATGCCGATCCCTCGGTTCTTCGGGTCGGAGATGACTACTACATTGCGACTTCAACTTTTGAATGGTATCCTGGCGTTCAGATTCACCACTCCAAAGATCTTGCAAACTGGGATCTCGTAACACGACCTTTGAACCGCAAAAGTCAGCTTGATATGCGTGGAAACCCTGACAGCTGCGGTGTCTGGGCACCATGTCTCACTCATGATGGTGAGAAGTTCTGGCTGGTATATACCGATGTCAAGCGCAAGGACGGATCATTCAAGGATACTCCAAACTACATCGTCAGCGCAGACAAAATAGAAGGACCCTGGTCAGACCCTTTTTACGTCAATTCATCCGGGTTTGACCCCTCGCTTTTCCACGAGGATGATGGCAAGAAGTGGTTTATTAACATGCTCATGGACCATCGGAGACGCCCTCGAGCGTTCGCTGGTATCAGGCTGCAAGAGTGGGACCCGAAGAGTGGGAAGCTAGTCGGACCTTCAAAGAACATCTTCAAGGGCACAGTCCTGGATCTCGTAGAAGGGCCGCATCTATACAAACGCAATGGATGGTACCATCTCCTCTTAGCAGAAGGAGGCACGGGTTACGATCATGCCGTCACCATGGCACGATCTAAGGATATATGGGGTCCGTACGAAGAGGCTCCACACAATCCTATTCTCTCATCCGCGAACGCTCCCTTCGCCGCACTCCAAAGAGCCGGCCACGGTGACATCGTCGATACACCGGATGGGAAAACATACCTTGTGCATCTTACAGGCCGACCAATAACACAAGTGCGCCGCTGCGTACTAGGCCGTGAAACCGCAATCCAAGAAGCGTACTGGGAGAACGATTGGCTTCACGTGAAGAACGGCCCTGTGCCCTCACTGAATGTCGAACTTCCCGCCGCCCGCAACGATATGAAGTACTGGGCCGAGCAGAAATACACATTCAACACCTCCAACGGTCTGCACAAAGACTTCCAGTGGCTGCGCACCCCCGAACCTGACCGTATCTTCAACATCAAAGACGATAAGCTGGTTCTAACAGGTCGTGAGGCAGTTGGATCTTGGTTCGAGCAAGCACTTGTCGCACGCCGCCAGACACATTTCTCGTACGATGCGGAGACAGTCATCGAATTCTCGCCAACCGATGAACGACAGTACGCCGGTCTTACTGCGTATTACTGCCGCTACAACTTCTTTTACCTCACTGTAACCGCACATTCAGATGGGCAGCGCGAACTCCTAATCCTTGCGTCGGAAGCCTCATGGCCTGAAGGACGTCTCAGGTTCCCGATTCCAGAGCCGGTATCGATCCCGCAAGAAGGGAAGGTGAGGCTTGCGTTGACGATACGGGGAAATAAGCTGCAGTTTCTGTGGGCGTTGGAGAAGGAGGAATTGAAGAATATTGGGCCGGTGTTTGATGCGAGTATCTTGAGCGATGAGTGTGGAGGGCACCAGGCGCATGGAAGTTTCACGGGGGCATTTGTGGGGGTTGCGGCAAGTGATATGAATGGGCTTGAGAGTGAGGCGAAGTTCGACTCGTTTACGTATCGACCTGTGAGGCATGAGACGGATCGGTATGAGGTGAAGTCCCAATAATAGATAGGTAAAGAGGAGAGTTCAAGAGTGCTGCTACAAGTAGATGTTGGCTAGAACTCTAGGGAAAACCCATATGGTTACGACAATAGCATCACGATCCAAGTAGGAAAACGGAGAAGGAGAATATGCAGTTACGAGAGCAGCCCCAATAACCCACTTAGTTAATTCAACCAACAGCCAGCACTTTTTTTTTCTTCGAAGATGCTCTACCTATTTCTTAGCTGATAGCTTAAGTGGAGAACTTACACCGAACTAATGCTTCCCTTGGCCTTGGATGCAAGTCTTGTACAATGTCAGGAGAATGGATGAAACACTACATCATCCTATCATATTTGCTAGAAGAAGCCATATCCAGGAGGCTTGGTTCTCCTAACGCGTTGCAAGTAAGTACGAAGTCGCCAAGCGGATCGGCAACGATGTCTAAAGTCTCTTCTTACAATCCTACGGCCCATTCGTTCTTATGGAAGGTCTCTAATACACTAGCAGCTTTCAGACCTTTCAATCTTTAAGCTTTCAATAGTAAAAACTCAAAGGGACTGATGCAAACCTGTACTATCCTCCCGTATCTACTACCGGTAATGACGCTGGAGGCAGGCCCATACTATACTTATATGTTAAATTCCATATAAATCGCGTTGGTGACGCGGCTTCGTTCTTTTGAAGTGTTGCTGATAATTTGTAAACCGCATTTACTATCATTACAGGTGTTCTCTGGGCAGTAATGGTTTCGAACGACGATTATAATGAGACTACCGCTGGTCATATAATCGACACCGAGCAAAGGCGTAAGCATGCTATCTTCAGTACACACTTTCTGTTACAACAGTCTCTCTGATGGCAGCAATACATAACTCTTCATGACACTTTCAAAGATTTCTCAAGATCTGAGCCTTTCAGTCCATGCTCCGATCTTACAAGCT
>BLYF01000019.1:360205-392656 GCA_014905255.1 Herpotrichia juniperi | reverse complement strand
CCTGAAGCAGGTTCCGGTCAAGATCCAAAAAAAAAAATTGCGACTCCCCTACGCTAAATTGCTGTATCTGCCACAAATTCGGATACCAGGGATCTTTGTTGTATACATCGCAATGGGTAAATTCGACGCAATGTCTGCATAGAGGCTGTTGTTAATGTCGCGTAAGCCGCTAAAAGGATGGCCCGCATGAAGTCGCAACTCAGGGTGCTTTGGTCGAGCGGTCCTTCCTCCACTTGCAGAGGGCGCTACTCGAAAAGAATCCAGTTCTTTGACTTCCAAATGTCATCCACGTAACACCCTTTCTTCATACTGATCTAATCTCTCCATCGTATCGTCCGCAATAGGCCCGCCGCCTAGACCACCCTTGAAACTAGCCGACTTGAGCTGACCACAATATCGTATAGCGCTCAGTAGCCGTGCCCAGGCTAATGCGCTTTATTCTGCCGTTGCGAGAAACAAACCTCAAAGAAATGAGTCTCAGAGGTGTCGTAGCACGTGAGACTAGGGCTCCGCAACTTCACAGGTCGATCAGGGATGACATCGGCTATGCTTACAGGGCCCTAACATGAACGGGTTTGTAGCGTCGCATGGGCCATGAATCGTGCATGGAAACTGGACGAAGCTGATAGAAAAAGATACTTATATAAGGCTCCTGTACACAGCCAAGGTATCTTTTCACCATCAGTTATCAGTTATCCACTATCAGTCATCCACTATCTACTCACTATGCAAAAAAACACATGGTTCGTGTCAAGATTCATATGGATGATCTTTTCTATGTAAATTACATAGAAAATTACACTTCTTGAACATTCTACGCACGAGACAATTGCCACGGTGGCCCCTGCGACGCTACAAACTCGTTCATGGTAGGGCCCTGTATTAGACGAAGTGTCCGGGGGTTCTTCATTGGCTAAAGAAAGTACCTGCCAGGTGATAATGCATAATACCAACACCTCGTCGTTACAAATCCGGAGCGGCCTAAAGATCACTCTGAGGACTCAAGAACGGTTTCAGGCTTATCAAAGTGCTTAACTGACAGAGTGCGAGACAGACTTCCTAGCTAAAACTTAGTATATAAGAGTTGATTGATTGACGGCGTTTGCAGTCGGTCGCTAACAGCCAATATCGAATTCTGAAGTGGGAAATGAGCAGGCGGGCCACTTTCCAAGTCGTGGTCGTAACTTCCTTCACTACGAGCAAGCATTTGAGTTCACCGAGGTGATGGTGCTTGGGCTGACAGATATCGATCTTCGAATTTCTGATTGATGATCTGCCCTCCCTTCAATCTGAACACGCGCCGACTATGATGTGGACAGCTCCAACATCGTAGATTTGGCCCAAGACACTTCAGATTGGTAGCTTCGAGATGTGGAGTAAGCATGGTTGTTTGCTCTTATCGATAATAGGCGTATCAAATGTTGTCTCTTCAGCTCAAACCCCGTAGTCTCATCAGGCACAGGATCGCAAGTGCCCGCGCCCGGGTGCTGGTTAAAGTCGTTCTCGATCCACAGAGACTTAATAAGTTGCCATTCGTCTTCCTAAATGTAGCGCTTCCAGAATTAATAGTTGACGACACCGAATTCCGAAAGGTTCGCATCACAAACGATCGACCTCATATTTTTGCATAAACCCCCGGGCACGCAGCAATAGCATAAACCTGATTGAAGCTCAAATAGCTCACGTGAAGCTCAAGTTCACAGAACAGCTTTGTCACGCTAATCGTAGCGAAGTGTTTGTTGATGAGGCAATGGTTGGTAGGTCCTTGAGAGGTAGATGCTCGCACATCTCATGGTGGATTTCAGGTGACAGTCTCTCCGTGTTAGTAGGACCGATGAGCTGAAGTGAGGTGAAAGAGGGGTGGAGTGAGCTAAAGATCAATTTTCCGCTTTGGAGTGATGGCTTGTTTAGGGAGGAAGCTGCCCTTCAATAATAATGACAAGCTCGGTGTGCAACGTGGGCACATCGATCCTGTCTCGGATTAAAGCCCGGCATGCTCTGAAGCACTATATGACATATGGGGCATAAGCAACGGTACCCAAATTCAGCTTTGCAGTAAACTCGTAGTTATTCCATCGCAATGTCAACCATCTAACAGACACAGTGCGAGGTTGTGACTCTCAACTGATCATCGTAACCCGATGCTCAAATCCGGTGCCTTCCATAAACCAAGCAGCCCGCGCATAACATCTAGTTTCCTTGTACCATCATCAATCGCCATTCACCTATTCTTCCTCGACAACTCGCTCAAGGCAAGAAAGTCGATGAAAAAGAGTCGCGGCAACATCCCAGCAGTGTAAGGGGATGGCCACTGTGTCCTCCAACTATGCACACCATCCCACCACAAGTGCCCGCCGTAGGTGTAAGCCGTGGGTGGGTTCTGTAGGGGTTGCTAGGGTGCAGGGAGCCAGAGGACCAAAGTAGAAAAATTGGGGTAACCGAATGGTCAAAAGATTCTGGCGGTTAAGCTACAGAAAGAACAGATACTACACTTGATCTAAGCCGAATTGGCAAAGGAAGCTGATGAAGGAAGTAAGGGCGGGGAGGAAGAGGGGTTATATAGAGGGATTGGATGCAGGCAGCAGGCGGTCATGTGATCCGAGGGATGAGTAACTAGGCTGAAGCGAGGTAGACGAATGTCATGTGATGTATTGCCTGGAGGGTGATTGGCGCTCAACAACGTTGGAAATGAGCTTGCAGGGTGGAAGTGGCCATTCAGAAGCTCTACTTAACGCTTATGAACAAGTGTCTACGCCTAGATCGGCGGTTTTAATTTACGAGGCACATATGACATCTTCCTCATCGTTCTATTCGTGGTTCTCTAGCAGACTTCGACGTCACGTGATATAGCTGCCTATGTGGGTGAATAAACCAAGCATTTCTCTCAAGGGTCTATTGCATGTGCTCTCCCGTTGTGACCTAGGCTACCAAATCATGTGATATGACTACCCGCTCGCGGAATGACTTGCCGCTGGATGCCTCTCACAACCAGGGTCGGGATCTTCGACACTCCGAATTCACTCATATGTGATGTTGTATAATGATGCACTGTGGTCACGAAATAGTTTCGTTGTACCGTATATTGATTTTAACTGTGAAATGATGACTTCTTGTATAAGATATGCGCACTTCGACATGATATCCAACATTTTCACAGAATGTACAATAAACAACAGCTAGCTTTTCCTTCGCATGGCTGCTTACCCCAGTCTTCTACTTAACATCTCATCGCTTTTGTCTCCCAAACTCTTGCATATGAATGCGATTGGCTTTAGTTCACGGCTCCACAAGTGATACTCCTCGCTTGATCATCCAGCCCATACTCAGCCGCACTCAGATCCGGAATATTCACATCAAAGAACCAAGTGGACGGAATCCCGTCTCCAAACTCGCAATTCTGCGCCCTAAAAGTTCTGGTTTTAGCCGCTATCTTTTCTCCGCTGGAGTCGACTCAGAGTACCAAAATTTGAAGATAGCAAGTTCTGGGGAAAAGATAATTAGGGGTAAGAGACGGGCGACGTACGAAGTCAATCGACAATTGAACCCCCCATGTTCAGTGCTCAGGCGGACAGATGAGGCTTGGGCGTCGATGCCAGCAGGCAAAGTGGCGGCGATGCAAGTCTGCACGTCGACATCGAAGTTGAAGGTTTGGCTCGCGCCGCCAAAGTCCTTGTCTACGAAAAGCGTGATCGACCCTGTGGCTCGTTTTCCGAGTGGAGCTGGAGCAGCAATTGAAAGGGCGGCAAGGGAAAGGGTAAAAAGGGTGGAAGTAAACTGCATGATCATGGACTTTTGGGGAGTTGAGAAGGGTGGAAAGATTTGATTGGTGTTAAAAATGATGAGTGTTGATGATTGATGCTATTGAATGGAAATTACTGTTCCTTTTGTACTTTAATTCTGTCCGTACCATATTCCATGTGATCATCAGGCCTCCCCGCGTTCAGGAAGTCTTCCATCCTCGCATGATCTTTGTCTTCCTTCAAACTTATCGCCTACCACAGCCACCAACACACTTGATTTTCTCGCTCATCCTTCAACGCTCTTGTATTCTCCCAAGGCTTACCCATTTTGGCAGTTCCACCAGACGTTCTGGTGTTTGTGCATCGATTCCTTTTCTCTCATTTGTCAAATAGACAGAAGTCTAAGTCCATGGCACTGTAAGCAAGGTTTGTGATTGGCCGATTAAAAGTCATATAATATAATCCTTTAAGCATTGCTTACTCCAGTTGCGCTTTGGAGCCCCCACGTGCAACCTCAAGGATCCTTAAGTCACCGTGTATAGGTGGAAATACGAGGTCGTGACGTAAATAGGGGCTCATCGAAACTTACCAGATGACTTAAGATCCTGACGGCCAAAAGCAGACCCCATGGTCAACCAGTCGCATCATAGGTAGCTGCGCAAGTTTCAAACATCTTACCAACTGCGCGCATGCGTAGAATGCATGAAGGGATTGCAGCTGGGGTAGCGAAAACCAACGAAGTCTGAAGCCGAAGGATGAGTAGCTGAAGGATCGATGGAAGACTTACACACGTGGCGGAAACATTTGTGTGATGCATGATCTGTTTCTATTATTTTGAAACGATCCTACTTCTTATTTCAGCTCTACCAGGATAGTAGTCGTTCATCTGTCCACATGCAAAGATTTCTTCGTAATTTTGCTTTTGTTGGTTCGGCTTAACCCACATTGAATTAAGCTCAGGTATTCTAAGTATTAAAACCGACACCGTCTATGCACCAGGCTACTGCAACATAGCATCCAAATCCTCACTCAAAATCTCCTCCATCATCCCAATCCACCTCTGCGTCTCCCTCTCCACGCTCTCATCATCGTCCTCTCTCAACTCACTAATAAATGGCAACATCTCCGGCAACAAACCTAGCCACTCCTCTCCTAGTCTCTTCGTCAAACTCTGCTCGCACTTTACTGTCGCCAAGCGAGTGTGCACGTCTTCAGAGCGCATGTACTTGAGCAGCACACCGCTCATCTCGCGGTGATTGTCGACTGAAGATGCAGATGCGGCAGCAAGGTCTGTGATGGTGGGTATTACGTAGTCAGCTACTTCGGTAGGGGAGTTTATTGTGAGTTGTTTAAGGAGGGGCGGCATGATGGTTCCGTAGTGTGAGGGCGCTTGCCAGAAACCTACGGATGATGTTAGTAAGCGTGGGAGCACATTTATGGAAGACATCATACCGTCTTGGTCGTGCTGGAAGGTCTTCTGTAGAGCCTTCAAGACCGCACTGCGCAGCTCCGGCTCGCCTTCACCCTTGGATAAGTGCTCTAGGAGATGCGATGTATGTTCAACAATGTAGCTAGAGTAACTTGTGACGATAGACTTGAACTTTTCGAAGAACGCCGCCAGGAATTTACAGAATGTGATCGAGCGAGACACTTCTAGCTGGGAAGAGGAGCTTGCTAAGTCAACAAGCTGGACAAAAAAGGGTCGGAAAGTAGCATCGTTCAGCTTGAGTGTCATGCCGAGCACAGACTCAATGAGGGTATCTTCTAGTTTCTCTAGTTCATTATCATCAAATGCTTCGTCTTGTAAGTCGATCGCACTTCGGAGGTCAAACACCTCCAAGAGCAAGCCGAATAGGGTGGAGCTAGTCTTGATCAACTGGGACTTTGTTTGGCTCTCAATCGTCAAGAGCATTAGTTCCAACTGTTCTAGAGATGCCTCATAGCCACGTGAAAGGGCGTCAGACCACGTTGCTCTGATGGCGGTAAACGCTTCTTGGGCTCCAAGGTGCTTGGAAATGCTGTGGTAGAATTGTGTTCGGCTTTCGTCACAGGCATCTTCTAGCTCACTAACAGCGGACTGCTGGGACAATTTGAGGGCTGGGACCATGTACTCGCGCGAGAACATATACGCAAGTCGCTCAACAATGTTCGATAGTAGGGCATAAACAGCGTTGTGCAAACCAGTCTTCTCCTGCTCGATAGCTTCCTTGAGGTACTCGAAGGCAATTGGTAGGATGACTGGCAGTAACGATATAGCTTCATCCTCCAAGACGTCCACGATTGACGTTAGGCAAAGTAGAGACAAGATTCGTACTCTGTCATCGCTGAGCGCTAGTGAATGCGATCCTGATACTGTTCGAGCAACGGCTACAACGGCGTTAATGTCTTTCTTGCCAAACTTCTCAACAATTCGGTCGATACAGCTGACAACGATGGCCTTGACATCTGTTTCTTGGGTTTGCTGCAGAAGGCCATCAAGACTCGGGAGGAAGGCCAGTAGAGCAGAAACTGACACCTGGTCATTCTGGAGAACTTGACCTGCACGAAGTTCAACTGATTTGATAGCAGCAACTTGGACCTGGTGGTCAGAGTTTGCGAGCAGTATCTCGGTAGACTTGATGAGATCACTAGTAGGAAGGAGGTCTAGACATCTCGCGAGTACTCGACTGCAGCACTTATGGATTCCTGGAGTCTTGGCCACCTTCTTGGAGAGTTGTATGGTTGTGTCGACGATGCTTGCGAAGACTTCTCGAGGTCCAGTAGCCTCAGATTTCCTCCGGAAGGCTTTGCCAACGTGCACCTTGAGTCTCTCGTCAACCGCAAGATCCGCTAGAGAGGATAGTAAATTGGTCAATGCGGTCTCGATATGAGCGGGTTGCTTTTCGTTCAGACCAAACAGGGTATCAGAGATTTTACGTGCAGGCCCGGTTGCGTCAGTGACAAGATCGAGATAGCCCTTGAAAGTGTCAAGCGTTATGGCGGGATCAAATACAAGGAGCAGATCGATCGCAAATTTGCGCTGAGCAGTTCCAGTGGGATATCTGTCGAAGAGAAGAGCAATAATAGCAGAGAGAGAATCCGTAGGGCCTAAAGTCTGCGCCAGCTCTGAAAACAGTTTCAGTCGCCGATGCTGAGGGATGTGTTCAAAGGCAGCAGTGAAGCTCAATAATAGGTCTGCAACTCCAGTGAGGAAGTTCTTGGATCTCGCTCTGAGAGACGCAGCGAGCTGTGGCACGACGCGCGATATTGTTTGATCAACAACATGTGCGGAGTAGTCATCTTTCTGGCGAAGTAAGGTGGACCCAATGAACGTGAAGATCGGCATTAGGTTGTGCAAGACCAGTTCTGGAACCCATGACGCGAGACTGGCGATGAGGAGTAGCGCTCCGTTTTGCACTTGGGGGCTTGTGGAGTGTCGTATGCAATCGATAAGCAGGTCAGCTCGCACAGACGCCTGGTATTCGGCGGGATCTTGCTCGTCCTGTTGATTCTTAGTAAAAGTTTTGTTCTCAAAACCTATGATCATACCTTGAGTTTGTTGACAATAGGTGCGAGAGAGCCAAGAATGGAGCTTTGTAAATATACAAGGTCCGAGCCCGATTGCTGCTTAAGCTGCTGAAGCTCGCCAAGAATCGCAAACAGATTCTTGAACAGAGGCAGGTGCTCGCCCGGATTCGACCCTTCGACTAGTTCCAAAACTAGGGTCAATCTCCGGAGAAGCCTCGAGGTATCCTCGGGAGATTGCGTCTCAACGCGTGCCATTTCTGTGCGACTAGTCCGTCTCCTCTTCTTGGATGGTGGCCCCTCAGGCATCTGTAGAGCAGCTGGGACGCTTTCGAGAAAGCTAATAAGAGTTGGAGTATCCAGCCTGACGTTGCGTAAAGTCTCCAGGGAGCGCATCCTGCGCAGTCCATCGAAACTCGTGTCATCCTCCTTCAGCGACAAGTCCAAGAGTGATTGGCTCAGATGGAAGCGAGACTCAGACTTTAGGGAAAGCCATATAGCGTTCAGGCGATCGAAAGCAGCATCTTGAAGCTCTGGCCGATCTTTGTTGATGTTTCCGCAGATCAGATCGCTTAAAAGCTTTACACTCTCGGCCTCGCGTGCCATGAGGGCAGCAAGGTGGATCTGATCTGCATTTGCAACGTTTACCTTCTCTCTCAAACATTGCGCCGTAACGTTAGCAGCAGAAAGTGAGCACCAATTGCGAACAACCAGGAGTAAAATGTTGATGCGGACGCTGGTGGTAGACTTTGCGACAAAACTAAACACGGGGAGAAGTTGAAGGCGAACACGGAGAAGAGGCGTAACCGCTACGTGACTAGCAAGGAAAGCGGTCAATGAGTTTTTCAAAGAAGACTTTAAACCATTCTTCTGACGAGTCTTTGATATCGGCGTTCCCTGAAGGACGTCCCTCATTGAGGTTATGATGAAGGTTGGATCCATGACGCATTCTTCGAGAACGGGAACGAGAACCAAGGACAGTACTTCTAATGTCTGTTCCGGACTCAATAGGGAGATCTTCGAAGAATCTTTGCCATACACGTCTGTCGCCCCCCAAACAACATTAGTAGTTTTACTACTGCTAGCTACCTTCGAAAGAGCCGCTACGCAAGCTGCAGCGGAACGGCGCACAATTGGCGACTGATCCGCGAGGGCAGCGATGAGGTACGGAAACAGTATTTGAAAGTTGATATGGCTGCCAAGCTTATTTACCAGAGTGGTGGTGGAGCGAATTGCGGCAAGTCGGACAGAAACAGTAGTGGGACTTGACCACAGCTTGATCATAAAGCTGAGGAATAGAGGATGCTGACCAGCCTCGTTCCGTCTTAGCATTGTGGCACCTAAGAATTGATGGATCTTTTGCTTTGACAATATGACTTGCTCCATGGCTTCGAGAGCAGCATCGAAATCTTTTGAAGTCGAAGCGCTGAGAAATGTAGTTTCTTTGATATCTGGCGGGCATAATAGAGGGACACCGTCATGTGCCTCGTCTACGTCCATCATTTCCTCGTCTTCGAAATCAATCGTGTCAATATCGTTGATGTCGAGAGAGTCTCGGAAGACTAGTCCAAGGGATTCGAAATCTGTACCATCCTTTTCCACTGCAGCTTGTAGAAGGGTCGAAATGTGGGAGGATTTGTTCAAGTGTGCAACAGTTTCCAGAAGCTGGGCGTGGTGAACCGAGCCTAATTCACTGTTCTGTACTGATTTGAGCAGCGCCGACAGGCAAATCGATATAGATGCATCGTTCAGTACGCTAGACTCCAAGATATCCTGGTAGAAGACTCGTCGCCCTTCAGAGTGAGTAGCGGAGCCAAGGCCTCTGAGAGCTCCCATCGCCGAACCAAGTGCAAGACGCTCGACCCGGCAATTCGAGGACAAGTTTTGCAGCGTTCGCGCCAGAGTTGGAATCTTTAGCAATCTTCTGAAAACTGAGGCTGGAATATCTATCTTCGATCTCTCTTCTGCAACTGTAGCCAGACACACGAGAGAGCTTTCCAGCGTCTCGCTGTCTTGACTTAGGGCCACGGCTTCCATAAGAGAATCGAGGACTTTGTCCTCGAATGCTGACTTTGACACTAGCACAATAATGATCATGTAGCATCCGATGATGGCCTCAGGAGCATTCGCCAATTTCATACACTCGTTCAGAACGGGCAGGACTCGGAAAAGCATCTCTTCTGTCTTTTGGTCCTGGATTTCCTTTCTGCCCGAGCTAGATTCTTGGAGGATGTCATGGATGGCCTGGGTCGTGATGCTAGACCAGAATGCCAGCAGGGTCGGTCCGTGATGGGAGGCTTGCAGCACGTTTACAACGTATGTTTGCAGAGCGTTGAAAAAACCAGGCGTGTGCGCAGCGGTATATACAATGGTCCGCCGCGGCAGTCTGTCCGTGGGGGAAGCTATGTAGGGGTGTAGGAATCGCAACGCAGGCGGCGGCTGTGCGGGGAGGATCGACAAGAGGGCGTTGAACTTGTCTGTTCGATGGTACGGTAGGTATGTGAGTACGAGGCATTCTGTGTTGTACTCGTGCACGCTGTGACGCTGTTAGCTAAGGACATGCAATCTGGGAAGCTAGCCATACCGAAATCTTCGTACCACCCATTCCACAGCCAGCTGGGCGGGCTTCAGATGCAATCGAGGGCCGACCAGTGTGATGAATGCTTCCAGTACCTTGTCCAGCTCCTGGTTTTCCTTCTTCGTCATCTGGGTCCGATCTTCCGCCTTGCTCTGTTCGCTGAACAGATTCCGGGCGAATTGCGCAAAACGCCCATCGAGTGCGCAGATCTCGCGGAAGCCCTCGTAGCAAAGAAGATAGAGCGAGTCAAATGACTGCGAGGCGGCGACTTTGGGTTCAAACAACAGCGATTTGCCGTGGGCGGCCTTTTGCGCCTTGAGATCTAACTGATGGGTGCTCGATGCGGCGATGGCCGCGAGCTGCTTCTGTAGCGACGTCATGTTAGGCGGTCGACTCGGTGCTTAGAAGCTCGGTACGAAGGCAATCGCAGTAAAATGGTCCATCGGGTGGAGTAAGAGGAGACAAGGCGCGTGGTGGGGTTCGACGGCGAGATGCGAAATGTGAAATATCAAAGTCGAAGTTCTCTCGACATTTTTCTTCGCCAAGACGCGGAGGACCTACGGCACCTCCGTCCATAGAAAGCGCGACGCGACCGACCCCCATCCACGAATTCACCATCACATCTACTCAGAAGAGCACACTTGAAGGCTTTCAAAGAAGCAGTTACTATAGCTCAAGCATTCAATTCGCCTTGATGGCACCTTCATGGTCGCGGCATCCATTCCATGTTCGACAGACGACACCTGGTGACACTACCGCTGGCCGTTGCTAGAGAGGCAGATCCCTAAGACGCCGGTTTGCAGCCTGGAATACACTCGGCGCCTGGACTGTTGTAATATTCCACACGTTTTCCGCCTTGGGCGCTCTATCGCGCGGCAATCCCTATCATGGCTTCCAATATACCCAAGTTTGCCAGCTTCCGGCCTAAGCCCAAGGCGCCCGTGGAGACGCCAAAGCCTGAAGAGCCTCCCAGGCCTACGAAGTCTTCACGAAGATTGGAAAAGACATCAAAGTCCTCAAAAGTGAGGACAACGGATTCCTCTGGTGACAGAAATGCTCGAGTATCAGAGAAAGGAGACCAAAGCTCCTATATCATCGATCGCAAAGGCGACATATCTAACCTAACATACGGCAGCCTAAACCGTTACAGCATTCCTTTATATCGTCGCTATGGCTATGGATGCATCATGGGGGTCTCTTCAGATCGGAGGATTGATCGAGATCGAACCACGGAGCAGGAGCTTGTCTTGACTCCAGTACGGAATCGTCGACAAGAAAGGTTGTTGACATCCAAACAGGCAGGAAGAGAGAAGGCTCAATTCTTGCGATTCGTCAAGCCGGTTGAAGATCCTCCAGCCACCCACAATCTGGATTATATCACGTTCTCTTCTGTCAAGAGGAGGAAGCCCGACAGTGACGATGAAGCTAATGATGTTGACT
Source organism: Herpotrichia juniperi (assembly GCA_014905255.1). NCBI lineage: Eukaryota > Fungi > Ascomycota > Dothideomycetes > Pleosporales > Melanommataceae > Herpotrichia > Herpotrichia juniperi. Next base: position 381,394 of record BLYF01000019.1, on the reverse strand, counting down.
ATCGCTCTATTGAGGGCAAAACCAAATCAGTTGAGCCTCTCGACCCTGATTTAAAGTACGAGTCTGGTACGGAGTTAGATGATGCCACTTCGGTCGTTACCCGAAAAAACTCTCTTCTAACTCAGAGAACCCGGGACGAGCCTCATAACATCCAAGCCTGGCTGGATTTAGTAGATCATCAAGAAGCCATGATGAGTTTGGGTCGATCCTCGCTCGAATTTAGTCCTTCGGACAAACAACATCTCGCAGATGTCAAAGTTTATACTTACGAGCAGGCACTCAAAAAGGTCGGCAACGATCCAGATAGCCAGATCAAGCTTCAAATCGGACTTCTAACCGAAGCATCTCTTACGTGGGACAATGCGAGGCTGTCTAGCAAGTGGACCGAGCTTCTTGCTAAATATCCTACGAACCTGGAGCTATGGACACGCTACCTCGATTTCATAGAGACTAGTGTTGTCAGCTTCAAGTATGAGAGCTGTCGAGCAATCTTTCAACAGTGTTTGCAATCATTGCAGTCCAGTGCCAATACTGTGCTTCCAGAAAGTTACCTCTATGTGATGGTCAGGCTGACCTCTATGATTCAACAAGCTGGGTATCAAGAGCTAGCTCTGGCCTCATGGCAAGCTTTACTCGAATTCAACTTGATGCCGCTATCGCCTATCAGCGGTGATATATCATTCAGTCTGTTCGAAGAATTCTGGGACAGTGAAGTAGCCCGCATTGGCGAACCAGATGCGAAAGGGTGGCAAGCCTTTGATGGGGAAGCAGATCACCCTACAGTTGAAGGTCCACCCGGTTTAGCACTGTCAGAACAGGCTGACACTGTACTCGAAGTCTTTCACAAGCGCGAGCTAGAACATACAGCCGCCCTGAAGTATCCGGGTCGTACAACAGACAAAATCGGAGAAGATGACCCATTCCACCTGATTCTCTTCTCTGATGTTGAGGAATTCCTCAAAGTCCTGCCTCGAAATACGCCCAATTTACAAATCTTGGAAGCTTTTCTATGTTTCTGCCGTCTTCCCCCACTCCCAGGTATGGGGTTACATCAACAGAGGTGGCTAGATCCATTCCTCCGCCACGCAAATAAGAACACTGGTGTACGCTCCAATCAGTCCACGGTGTTCACTCATTCATTAGCCAGATTTCTAGACTGTCCCGTCGCTTACTTTCAGATGACAACAGAGCTTCTTTTCGATCGCGCATTCCCAGAGAACGCTGGGCCCATTGACGTATTTTTCGTTCGACGCGTTCTCACTCTGTTGGTGGCAGATGCTTCCTGTGATGAGGCGATTGGAGAGTATTTACTCGCGCTGGAACTCAAACATTTTCCAACAGAGGCTTTCAAGACAGCAAAGCGAATGCTCAAAACTCGGCCTACTAGTCTACGTCTTTACAACGCATATGGCCTCGTCGAGTCGCGTCGTGGAAACTCAGCAAAAGCCGACCAAGTCTTCGGTGCTGCTCTTTCAATGCAGAAAGCTGCGACTCCTTTGTCGATACAAGGGAGTCTACAGCTCTTCAACAGCTGGGTATGGGAAGCGTTACGCAGAGATGAGCCGACGGAGGCGTTGTGGCGCTTAGTATCCCCGAAAGGGGCAGTACCAAAGAGATCAGAGGGCGACAACGAAACTCCAGATCAGACTGAATTGCTTCGCGGAAGATCAATGCTCACCGATGCGCATGAGCGGGCTCTCCTGGGCCAGGACTTTCCGTCCGCCATCATCTGTACTTCGCTGCTCGCCTTACTTGCTTACCTTTCCAACGGCCAGAAATCCGAGAACGCACTTCTACTCCACGACAACCTCTCAGCTTGGTTTAACGATCATAAACTATCTCAAAGTTCCTTCGCGGAGCTTCATGCGCAGTCCGTGGCCCATTTTCTCGCTTATCACGCCGCCCATTCCCCGATTGTCAAGCCTTCGCTCATACGCAACAATCTCGAACAGCTGATTATCCGCTTCCCTAACAACACAATCCTCCTTTCACTCTACGCCGCCAACGAAAGCAGGTTCTCAATCGACGACAGAGTGCGCAGCATTATGTCTCAAAACATAACCCAGAACGATAAGGAGCGCAGCCTCGCTAGCTGGTTTTTCGCCATCCACTTCGAAATCCTCCGCGGCGAAATCGCCTCAACATCACATTCCGTGCGCGCCCTCTTCCGAAAAGCAGAAGCTAACGTGGGCGCGCACAGCCTGGCTCTCTGGCATCGGCACGTGCTTTTCGAGCTTCAACAGCATCAGGAAGCGGTAGCTAAACGCCCGCTGAACAAAAGGCCGAGACGGGATGGGAAGAGGAGAACTGCAGAGTTGGTGCTTGAGGAGAGTGCAAAGAGGGTGAGGGATACGTTCTTTGAGGGCTTGACGAAGTTACCATGGTGCAAGGAGTACATGATGATGGGGTTTGGGAAGTTGGGCAATGTGCTAGATAGTGAGGATAAGAGGAGGGTGTACAGGCTTATGGTGGAGAAGGAGTTGAGAATTTATGTTGAGCTAGATGAGGGGGTTGTCTGACATTCATCGGTCTGTTAGATTAGCTCAGGGACTAAGCTTCATCACTTCCAGGTTTCTCTTAGAAATACGCGAGAGCAAAAATCAAATCAGATGAGATCTAGGCCGCAGAACTCCAAAAGATGATGGCTTTGAGATTCGCAGACATTCGGGGATCGACCGTGCTTCACGGTGCCCTTTCTACTTCCCATTGACTAGTTTTTGGATTCTAGAATCATTCTCTAGCTTTCCATCAGATCCACTCTAGTAAATGCTCTTCCTCCGCCCCTTTTTCCCCGCTCTCTACCCCTTCCGAGGATCCCCCTCCGCGATCCAGCCCCTCCTCAAACCCCCTCTAAGTATCAAACTGCCACTTCTGCAAACCTCCCCTCCTGCTATCCTTCGGCGGGATTCTATTCGTCGCCATCTTGATATCCGCAGTAGTCGCATATTTCTGTGCCAGTTCCGCACACACCTTTTTGTGCTTTTTGTAGTCGGTCTTCTGGCACTCCCGGCTGCAGTAGGGGGTCGTGTGGCAGCGCGGGCAGGGCTTGGGTGTTTCTATGGGCTTACTGCAAGCTGAGCATGTCTGAGATGCTGGCGCACGTGATGAGGATGGGTCGGTGGGTTGATCTTGTGTTGAGAGATCGGGCGAAAGTTGGGGTTCTAAGAAAATGTCAGCCTTCATGATGTACGGATTTGGTCTAACTGTTCAGATCATCCTGTCAATTGCACATACGTGAATCTGATGGCGTGGTATCCGCAACTTCTGGCAATTTTGATGCTGAGTTCTGGGGGCTTGGATCCGCCATTTTGGTGTCTAATAGCTGGTGTGCGTTTGTTTCACCTGCTCTCAAAACCTTGTAAGGCTATTCTGGTGGATTAGTGAAAGATGTAGGCATTGGACTTGAGGGGAAAATTTACATGACGCGGGGTCACGAGACTGAATTTTTCGAGTGGTAAATGCTAGGTGTCGAGATTGTAAAAACGTATTTGTCACTTCTCGTGTACTAGATAATCTCTTCAATATGTACTACAACATTGGCCTATACTTCATATATTCGGTGATGGTCCACGTACGATGGTGTGTATCTTTCAGCCCTATCAGTAGCCCACTTTCGGAAGGTGGAACCGAAGACCCGCCAGCCTGCGTGGCTAGCCGTTGGCTGACAGCTACTGCTGCTCCTCAATCAACACCACAAGGCGCCATGTCTGCTTCGACAGACTCGAGCGCGACGCAAGTCGATCAGGGGAGCGAGAATGAGGCGCCGCAGCTTTCGGCTCTGTTTCTGATCAAGTTCGACAAGAAAGTTGGGTACGTTATCTCATGCGTGTTGACAGGTGCGATTCAGAAAGCTTCATCGTCTCATACTGACATCTTCTAGATACACCGTCGCTTGGAAGAGGTCTTCTGTTGACGGTATGTCTTCTGCCACGAATCATACCCTGCGACCTTGACTCACTGGATCGTAGTACCCCTCGACGACGCTGTCGAGTTCAAATCGCTGCCCTCAGGCCTACACAATGTCAAATCTGACCTGGTGTCCGTACATCCACGCTTCGAATAGGGGAGACGCAACGTTGACAATGGGGCAGATACTTCATACACGAGGGCTATGCTGGACTAAGCGCGTTCGCGAATGGAGTTGCCTCGGAGGCGGAGCGCAATGCACATTTCGTCGCAGTAGGCATACTCGTACCGCTAAGCTACGGAAGACTTGGACGGAGCTGGCTCCACGCCCCAAGACTCCAGAAGATAGCAAGGTAGCTACAATCGCCCTGGGACCTCTCAAGAATACGGCTCACAACAGATACAGTACCCTGTCCGAAGACGCGACCGTAACTGCACCACTCGAAGAGTTCTGGGAAGAGCAATCGAAACCACGCGATTCGGGCTTTGTGTCCAAACCAGAGCAGCGGAAGGGGCACAGCAGAGAGCGCGCTCTTTCATCAATAACCGCAGCCATACCTTCAGAACAGTCTCTACCTCGATTCCACCCCGCGCTATCTATAATAGATTACATCGATGTGTTCGGCCCCCTGGTTTTCCGATTACAACAAGCAGCACTCTTGAGGAAGAGGATACTGTTCGTTGGCCCGCCGCCTGTTCGAGCTACCTGCGAGTTCGTGTACAACCTATCGGTACTATCGTCGATCCCAGGTTCTCTGAACGAACTGCTGGCTCCAGGTGCGGAAGGACTGCTGCGCCTTCGCGCTCTATTCTCGGTCGGTGTCCACGATATACCACTTCTAGAAAAGCTAGGACCAAATGGAGACGGTGGTACTATATCCTCGGAGAATGAGCCATCATCTCGCGGATGGGTTGCGTGTACGACAGACGAGATTATTGCCACGAAGTCGAAGCTGTACGATGTCATTGTTGAGCTGCCACCTTCCTATGACGCACCACGCGCGGAACGGCGATGGCCGACGATTAAGACTTCAGACGGCGCTCTAGTCAAGGCGAGTCAAAGAGACGTGTGGCGGTACAAGCTTTTGCACCATGAACTGTGGAAATATCGTAACAACTCAATGGAAGAAACGGCCACCGCAGAGTCAGACGACGATCAAACGGCGCTGTTGGGACGCAGTGAATCGGGCGAGGCAGAGGCAGAATTCAATGAGCAGTACGACGACGCGGTGGTAGAGCCAACGACTTGGTCGCGCTTGGCTTACTCAGGCTTCATGTGGTGGGCATCCGCAGGAGAGACAAACGCATACATCACGAAAGAAAGAGAGAAGGATCGAGAGGTGCTGGGAGACATTTCCAATCACGCAGACGGTCTGCACACGGCCATCATTGCATATTTCCACCGAGGGACATCACTGCTAATCAACAACCTCAGCAAGATAGTTGAGGCGGCCGAGAACGATGGGGCGGATGACGACGAGGAGTCATTGACTATATCCAAGGACGACATCAGCAGGATTGGTCTTGACACATGGTCTGAGGCCGACAAAGCGTTTGTGCAAGAGTTTCTGTGGATGTACTTTGGGCGGAGGGCAGAGGTTGACGGGGCGAATCTGGAGTGTTGTGGTCTGCGGATACCGATCTTTTGAGGCCGAGAGGATGAATGTAAGATTCTGGCGCAATTCTGACTGCTCTAACTGTACATGGTGAAGGCTGCGTAAAGGGCGTGTTTTTCTGCAGGAGAATGCTTTTCCTGTTCCTGGGATAGCCGCAGCCAATGCGAATTCCGAGTTCGCTGCCCCGCAATTTGCCCGCGTTTGACAAGTTCCGTCATTAGAGTGCGCCCATGTGCACACCAAAATCTTTCGAGCTCGGATTCACACTTGACTCACCCCTCACTCGAATCCCCACCAAGCCTCCAATTCCTTCCCACACACCCTCACCATGCCGATGCTCAAGGAACCGTGGAAGAAGTACAAGGCCTTCAAGCCATTGAACCTCCCCGACCGCGAATGGCCTGGCAAGACCATCGAGAAGCCCCCGCGATGGCTGTCGACGGATCTGCGCGACGGCAACCAGTCGCTGGTCGACCCCATGGTGAGCGAGAGGGCACCGAAAGGGCGCCGAAAGGGCACCCAGCTCGACGAGCAAGCACTGCTAACACGGTGTGCAGGACGGCCCGCAGAAATGGGACTACTTCCAGATGCTCGTCAAGCTCGGCTACAAGGAAATCGAGGTCTCGTTTCCCTCGGCGTCGCAGACAGACTTCGACTTCACACAACGTCTGGTGCAGACACCTGGCGTCGTCCCAGACGATGTATGGCTGCAGGTTCTCTCTCCGTGCCGCCCAGAGCTCATCCGCCGCACTGTCGACTCGGTCAAAGGCGCGAAGAAGGCCATCCTCCACCTCTACCTCGCAACGAGCCCGTGCTTCCAGCAGATCGTCTTCAACATGGACAACGCGCAGACCAAAGCCCTGGCGGTCGAGTGCACAAAGTACGCCCGCTCCATCACAAAGGACGACCCCAGCACGGCTGGCACCGAGTGGACATTCGAGTTCTCGCCCGAGTGCTTCTCTGACTCAGACCCCTCCTTTGTCATCGAGGTCTGCGAGGCCGTCAAGGAGGCATGGGGTCCTACTGAGGAGGTTCCCATCATCTTCAACCTCCCGGCCACAGTCGAGGTTGCGACCCCCAACGTCTATGCCGACCAGATCGAATACTTCTGCAGGAACATCTCGGACCGGAACAAGATCTGCGTGTCTCTACACCCCCACAATGACCGCGGTTGTGCGGTAGCAGCTGCCGAACTGGCGCAGATGGCTGGCGCAGACAGAGTGGAAGGCACTCTGTTTGGTAACGGCGAGAGAACCGGAAACGTGGATCTCGTTACCCTCGCTCTCAACCTCTACACACAGGGCGTACATCCGAACATCGACTTCTCTGACCTCAAGTCGGTCATCGATGTTGTCGAGTCTGCCAACAAGATCCCGGTACACCCACGTGCCCCCTACGGTGGCCAGCTCGTCGTCTGTGCGTTCAGCGGTTCTCACCAAGATGCAATCAAGAAGGGGTTCCAGACGCGGAAACAGGCTGGCGCAACAAACGAGAGCCCATGGGCACTCCCATATCTACCTCTGGACCCAGCGGATATCGGACGAACCTACGAGGCCATCATTCGCGTCAACTCACAGAGCGGCAAAGGTGGCGTGGCCTGGATCATTCAGCGCCAGCTCGAACTCGACCTGCCTCGCGGTCTGCAAGTCGCATTCTCCAAGATTGTGCAACGGGAAACAGATCATCTCGGCCGCGAGCTTCTACCTACCGAAATTACCAAGCTTTTCACAGATGCGTACCACCTAAAGCGGAATCCACGTTTTGGCCTCATCGACTATGAAATCACTGCCGACCGCTCCAGGTCTCCTGCGCCTCCAGAAGCTGGTAAGACACAGAGCAGCCGGAACCTCAAACGTCTCTTCAAAGGCGTCATCGATATCGACGGTGTCGAGCACGAGATTCGCGGATCGGGCAATGGTGCTATTTCATCTCTGGCGGATGCGCTGAGGACTCTAGGGATTGATTTAGATGTTGCGGAGTACAAGGAGCACACGATTGGAAGCAACAAGAATGCGAAGGCGGCAACATATATTGAGTGCACGGCGACAGGCTCGAGCCAGAGGGTTTGGGGTGTGGGGATACATCAGGATGTTGTTCAGGCTTCTCTTATTGCTCTGCTGTCGGCAGCTTCATCGGTAAGTAACGTTCACGCCCACAATGAGTCGATGCAAGCTAACATCTCGTAGTTCTTATCATCAAGACCTTCAACGCCTATCCCGTTCCGACCCAAGCGATCAAATACCTTGGACATCCCAAGTCCCGACCGAAGTCCTCCAACCAGCCCCAGGCACAAGGAGAAAGATTACGAAGGTAGTCCGCTCGTGTCAAGATTAGAGGCGAGCGTGGACACCGTAGACAACTAAAAAGTACCACTTCCTGTTTCAAAAGTAGGAGATTGGATAGGATGAGTCCTGCATATCGATATCTACAATGCATTTTGGGGGTTTAAAAAAAAAACTTTTGCTTTTCATACGCATTTGAGTGGGCTGGTGCAGTAGGCGTGGGTGTTTGCAAAAGTTACTTCTATTGATATCAACGCATTGAATATTTAATTTACGTTTCTTATTGCGTTCAACTCGTGTGTGGTGCTTCTATCTGTACTACACATAGATGAAGATTTAGTAACTGACGTTGCACTGTTAATCTAGTAACTATGACCTGATACCTAAGCTCATGTTTCATCGAATTCTGATCTATTTGAGGCATATTGTACTGGCAGACAATTCCACGTTGTCTTCACACGCCTGAGTCATAAGCTTAGAAGGAAAGCGTTCTTCTCTAACACAAACTCTTACGCTCCCGTCTCCGACATCGGCTTCGACGGCCATCCACGGCACTGTATATGCACATCGTCGTCATCCGCTGTGGACCCTGAACAAACAAACAACCTTGCACAAGTAGTCAATTTACCTCCAACACACAAGTCTCCCGTCAATTGATCGTGCATCTCCGTCCTCCAACTCTCTCCACACCTTCGCCATGTCCGAACACCCACCCCCACCCCCCGCCTACTTCCCCACAACCTCAGACTCGCCCCTCCACCCCCCAACCGCGCTCTACACGCGTCTAGCATCCCTCCCGCCGTCTTCCCTCACACTCACAAACGACATCACAATCCCTCCACGATCAGGCCGTGCATTCCTCGTCCCGGCCGGCTCCCTCTTCCGCTTCAGCACACCCACAGGCCCACAAGTCGGCGATCTGAATGTATGGAACGCGCACAATCCGAGGGAGAGGTTCTGGGCCAAACGAACGTTGCAGTTGCAGGGGAGTCACATGGTCGAGGGGGACAGACTGTGGAGCTGTTTGCCGTATATGCGGCCGTTGTGTGGGGTTGTAGTGGACGGGTGCAAAGACGACCTTGAGAAGGCGGGGCGGATGCGAGGCCAGGGCGCCAGGACGGGCAAAGACATGGGGAAAGGGGAGGTGGGCGTGTTTGAGAAACGGGAGGGTGTGGAGGAGGGACGCGAGAGCGGACGTGATGCTCGGGGCGCCGTCGTCAGTCAGTGTGGGGGCAGGATGCATGATCTGCTGGGCACGCGGTGTGATCCGTACGGTAAGTTCGAATTCAAACTCAGGAGCTCCTCCATGCCGTCAAGTCGTCCTTCCTCTCTTCTGGATGTACTTTCCCTTTTCTCGTGAAGGCGCTGCCTCACTCACTCACTCACTCCCTCTGACTGACCTGTCCACAGTCTCAACAGTCCTCACCGGAACCCAATACAACTACCACTGCCACTCCAACCTCACCCGCTCCATCGCTCCCTACCACCTCTCCGAATCCGACGTCCACGACGTTCTCAACATCTTCCAAGTCACCGGGCTCGACGACGCAGGACGTTACTTCATGGAAGCCTCGCCTTGCACCCCTTCCTCCTTCTTGACCTTCTTCGCCGAGCAGGATTTGCTGGTTGCGCTGTCTACATGCCCGGGCGGGGACTTGAGTGCATGGGGGTGGGCAGCCGGAGAAGGGGCGGTTGAGCAGAGTAATTTGGGTGGGGAGGAGCTGGATGTGGATGAGAGGATGAGGAGGACGTGTAGGGAGATAAGGTGTGAGGTTCTGGAAGTAAGGGATGATGTTAAAGATGAGGCGTTGAGGGGCTGGAGGAAGCCTGAGCCTAGTGGATACGTTGGCGGACACGGAATAGGGAATCCGATTGGAGAGGGCGTTGAACCAAGCACTCGGGCGTAGACGATCGTTCATTGTTGAATCTTCTTCGGATCCTCTCCCTTTATCTTTATCTTTATCTCTATCTCTATCTCTATAAAGCTTGGAGATGAGAATCTACAGCTTCTCCAGAGTATTAGTCCCCCAAATCTTCCCCCCGTCCAACACAATCGTATCCCCATTAACATGCCCGCCGGCCCTGCTACTCAAAAACACAACCGCAGCAGCGACATCCTCCGGTTTGCCCACACGTCCATTCGGGTTCGCCTTTCCTAGCGCTTCATTCCCACCACTTCGTTCCATCAACACGTTTGCCATTTTCGACGGGAAGAAACCTGGCGCGATACCGTTTACTAGGATGTGTCTTGGGCCGAGTTCAATAGCGAGGTTGCGAGCCAAGTGAAGGACAGCGGCTTTGGAGGCTGCATAAGAGTAGGCGCCTGATGCGCCGAGGGAGCCGACGGAGAGGCCGGCGACGGAGCCGGTTACTATTACGCGAGAGGGAAATGTGACGGAGGAGGCTTTTTGGAGGAGGGGCGTGAACCTATCTCAGAGTCAGCTTCAATTCATAGTTTCTAACACATCCCAGGTTTGAGAGAAAGAAGAGGGAAAGAGGAGGAGTTTTCACGTACTTCTGCACTGTAAAAAACACGCCCTTGACATTCAAATCCATAACGCGATCCCACCCATTCTTCTCGTCGACTTTCAAAAACTCCTCTCCCCACGTCGCACCTGCATTCGCGAACAGGATATCCACATGGTCTGTCTCTTTCTCTACTTCTTTCACCAGGCGCTCAATCTCGGAGACTTTGGAGGAATCGGCGGGGATACTGTAGGCGCGGGCGCCGGGCGCGAGGTTCGGCAAGGCGTTGAGGGCTGCAACGGCGGCGGAGCAGGCAGAGGCTTTGCGGGAGGTTATGAAGACTTTGGAGCAGCCTGCTTGGAGAAGTCTGGACTAACAATTAGTCACTGTGGGATTGGGGGTGTGCATGTGGTTTGGGAGGGACTTGGGTGGGGTGAAACGGGAGGGTGGGGAAGGAAGTACCCAGAAGCAGCATGTAAGCCCAGTCCTCGCGAACCACCTGTCACGACAGCTACTTTGCCATCGAGCGAAAATATATTCTTGAAGTCGTGAAGCGCGACGTCTGCTTCTGCTTCGGACATGATACCTAACTCGGCGCTGCTGATTGCTGGTGGGATGAAAGAAGGTGGAGTTTCTTCAAAAGTTTTAAATGGCAAGAGGAATTGAGAAACTGGAGAAGGATAGCTTCGGCGGTGGAGAAGAATGTGGGGTTGGAGACCGGTAAACTCAATGTTGTATACGTTGGAGTACCTCGGGGTTGTGACGTCTAGAATGTAGATGGTAGAGTGTCAGTTAGGAACCGAGGTCCACTGCATGCGGCTTAGCTTCGGGTTTAAGAACTCAATTCTAGCTAAACCCTAGTTTCAAACTTATCTAGAAGGTTGCGCTTGGGTAAACTACACAAGATGCTCCCCGAAAAGAGACCGCGGTCTAACTCGATGCATCAAGAAATCAATTGAAGTGATCATAACCGCAACACTTGATTGTTGAATATCCAAACCCCGCAGGATTCCAGTACTCCGCTACAATGCTCTATCTATATGGTATCATACGTATACGTTCTCTCTATGCAGGTCCCAGGATCATATTTTAATTCTTCCACTCCTTCACCACTTTCTCCAATACGTCGAGCATCTCTTTCTTTCTAGCATCCCCGCACCAACTCCCCTCGATTCCTGCCTTGCAAATAGTCTCCCAATCCTCGACCTTCAGCTCAAACGCCTCCTGTACCGCCACGTAGTTGTCAAGTATGTAGCCTCCAAAGTACGCTGGATCATCGCTGTTGATGCTGAACTTGACGCCCGCGTCGAGGAACTTCCGAATCGGCACCTGCGCAACGTTCTCCACACACCTTAGCACCACATTACTAAGCGGGCAAACCGTGAGCAAAGTCCCCTGCTCCGCAAATCTCTTCATCAATTCCGGGTCCTCTGCTAGTCTGATACCGTGGTCGATACGGTCTACTTTGAGCACATCGAGTGCATTGGTGATGTAACTCGCGGGTCCCTCCTCACCCGCATGCGCCGTAAGCTTCAACCCCGCTTTCTTCGCTTTGACGTATAACTCCTCGAAGTTTTCAGGCGGGAAGGGCAATTCGCTCGAGTCCAATCCGATGGCTTTGACAGCCCCACTCTTATAGCTCGCCTGGACTTCCTCGCTGTTGAAGACCTCCAAGCAATCCTTCGGTGGCAAATGGCGTAGGAAGCATTGTGTAAGGCTAGAGGTGATGCCCAAATTTTTCTCCGCACGCTCGCATGCAGCTTGAAATCCAGAAAGAACGGTAGTGTAGGATACGCCGCGTTCAATGTGCGCTTGCGGGTCGAAGAAGACTTCAGCGTGGTGCAAACCGTCCGCTGATGCGTGTTGGAAGTAGTCCCAGGCTAGCGCTTCAAAATCCGATGCGTTAATAAGAACGGACATGCCGATATAATAGTAGCCCAAGAAGTCGTCGAGAGATGTAAATCTAGGTCATGTAAGTACAGGTGGGGATTGGTCTAGCTAGCTGATTCAGTGATCGAGATAGTATCTGTACCTTTTGTAGCGAGCGTTCAGAGATTCGGCGGATTTGAAGTTCTCATCGTCTGTGGGAAGTGTGATGTTGTTTTTGGCGGCAAGCTCGAAAAGGATTTCAGGTGAGAGAGCACCCTCGAGATGCATGTGGTGTTCGCATTTTGGGAGGAGCCTGAGCAGCTCGCGGTCAGGAGTCTTCGACATGATGGTTCGATCTGGCTGTAAAGTTGAAAGGTGAAGATTCAGGTTAATGGAAGAAATAGAATCACGAATTGCTAATGTTGAGAAGAAACCTAGTCCAAGACTATGAGTTGTAGGGAGTTGTAGGACTAGGGAAATTATTCTTGCTGTGGAGTAGCGGTGTAAACGGTATTGAAGTAGCACGTAAGCTTGAAAATTCAGGTAATGCGACCCACTGCGCGATATCTCCAGCAGCGGAAGGCACCGATGATGAATTCGAAGGTGTTGACATTTTTGCGAGGTTGAGTTAAGGTTAAAGCCCGTTCCTACGCCGCCACATTGCCTTCCTTGCACGGAGACATTTTAAGAAGACAAGATTGGTGTTGGTGAGATTTCTTTCCGTGCCTGTCCAAGGCGCAAAATGTGGACTTGATTACCTCCAATTCTGCAGTTTGCGAATATCATGAAGCTGCATCCTCCTATTCGGATCTCGCCGGCCAGCAAGGCAAGTGTGCGCCGTGTACGAATTCGCGGCCCGGAGCACACAGCGGATTGTGTGATTGGCAAGGCGTCCCAGATCGAGCTAAAATTCAAATTCAGATTCATGAGCAAAATTCTCGACAAGGGACCCTCCACATAGTCGCGGCTGACTGTCACCGCCATCGCATCTGGCGCTGGGAGAGTTCGAGTTCGAGTCGCCACTGCCAGTTCGGGAGAACGCCGGTGGAAGCAACTAACGTTGGCCGACAACTGCCGGTGAGGCGAATCTAGCCTCCGGCGACTCAACATTCAACACCATGTTACAGACTGATCGTCACCGTGTTGAAACGTCCAGCGCTTGATCGGTGTGATGAATTTAACCAGCGGGAAAAATGTGACCGTTTGTCGCCTTATCAGGAAACTGCCGCGCCCAGCTCCGGGTTTGCGCAGCAGATCATCGGTCTTTGCCTCATGAATGAGGCAGCTCGAAAGGGGTCATGTCCAAGTCATGAATTCTCCCCAAAAACCTTCCGGGGGCTGAGTGCTGTTGAGAATGCCATCCATCGGCAGTGGGCCGAGCGGAAGTAGCCGAACGGCTACGCAATCAAGACCGGAATCCTACAGTAGCGTGCAGATCTCACGTGGTGCAGGCTATCTTTGCAACTGCACGGCGGAGCGTTGGGTCGTTATGCAGAGATACTGTGTATGACGACGACGTCATTTACGCAATACTCAACGGCAGGTGCGGGCGTGTTGGGTTGGCAGCGCTTGTTTTTCCACGCGAGCTCTTAGCGATGGGGGCACAAAGATATTCGAAAGAAGACTCGAAGCGGGTTCCTCAGCGGACATGTCAGTCGGATAGGGATTGGATTTGTCCGTGCGGGTAGATCGATACGAAGTGGGCCTTTCAGGCTGACCTGACCGATGTCAGACGCGTGCAATGCCCGTGCTGGGGCCACGACTGGCCATGACGAGTTTCTTCTGCAGAAGGAATACTGGCTTGCCGGGTGTTGAGAAACTGGGAAAGATTCCTGAGAGTCAGACTGGCCGCCGAGGCCTCCAAAGGCTCCAATCCACAAAGGTGTTGACATGCGGTAGGCAGGGGCGGCCGAGCAAAGGCCGGTCTAGACAATTCGCTGGGCATGGGCATGGATAATTGAACAGTTGGACACCCGGTGTTGACGATAGCTGATAGCTTCTGGCTTTTGGCTTCTGGCTTCCTGCTTCCTGGGAGCATGACACCTCGGCATCACGGCAAGTTACACCGAGCATGCGGCTGAAGTGGAGAGGCGAGCCTTCGCTTCGCTTCGAAAGACCTGATGCCAAGCCAGCATGACCGAACGGGCCGGCGCTGGCGTGCAGCGAGAAGAAGCTCTCAGTGTGTTCTTCGAGGCCACGATAGGCCCCCTGGGCGCGGGTGGGGACGTGGGGAAAAACGTGTCGGTTCTCGAACATCGGGGCCAGGCTCGAGGAACAAGGATGGCCGTTTGGCGCATGGGGCATAGTGGCATGGCTGGCTGGATCCCAGCATCCGGCAACCGGTTCGTCAGTTCTCTTGTCTTGTCTTGTGGGTGTGATTGTGGAGCTTCTTCCTTCTACAGTACAGTCGCCCCCTTGGTGCACTTGCCTTTGCTGGACTTTCGCGCCTTTCCCTGCCAAAGACGGCACTTCGGCAAGTACCCATTGGGGGTTCGCTTTTGCCGTGCCGCTGTTGAGTGGACATCGAGTGACAATTCGCCTCCACCTCGACCTCTTTTCAGCCCCGAGCTGCCAAATCGGAATGCTCACGGTAAATGAGCCTGTGTGCCCCTGCCATGTTGTCTTCGAGAACCCGCTGGCGAAGTGCGAGGCGGTGCCGTGCTGCAGTCTGCCACGTTGTGCATGCCGTGTCGGCTTAGCTCATGTCTCTCCTTGCCTACGACATCCACCATCTCAGCCAACCGAGGGCAACGCCACGACACTTGCAACCTCGACTCTCAACATGCCGCAGGGATAGACGAGGCGGAAATCCCATAGCTGCCCCTGCATCGTGCTCGCAGTAGCACGGTTTGGGTATCGACCTGCCTCATGGATGGTCCTTCTGGGCGAAAGCGTGAGCCCATGGTTGTTTCGAGGACGGGACCGGTTGTTTCTAGACACGAGCTTCACCAGTAAAGCCGCCGACATGCGGCGTGATGCTTTCAACTCTTTTCTCTTTCCAGGCCTGGGCGTCCGGATGTCCTTCCGACGACCTGTCTGCGGGGCCTTGGTGCCGCTTTCGACGTCTTCTGGGGGCCGCAGCGGTTTGTAGGCCGCAGTCTTCTTCTCTTCATCTCCACGCACCACGAAGACCATTGGTAGGAAATATCTGCTGTGACCTGTTACACTCTGCCTCCTGATTTGTCTGCTTCTTCCTTCCCATTTGGCAGCTAGTTCGACTCGTAAGTTCCTTTTGAGCACACTGGGCAGTGGCGTCCAGAACGCCACAGCTTCAACACGGTCGTCACTTTGAGCCTTTGCCTATTCCACTTGTTTAGTACATCTAAAAATTTGCAGAGTAGTACTCTCTGATAGTACACCTTACTCGAATCGTCACCTCTCCGGATTTGACCCTTCTACGCGCCGCGGAGCAGACATCTCGCGTCAACCCCCCTGCTCTGCATCAACCACCCTTCCGATATCGAGGGTATGTGGCAATTCAGACCCTGCTCTTCCTCTCCACTATCCCACAGACAAGCGTCAGACGAGTACTTCTGCTCCGCACCAGCAATCGGGATCTGGGGCTGATCTCTAGGCGTAACGTCACCTCCGAGCACATCTGATCCTCGCCAGAGTCTTATTCCCTTTCTTCCACACCCAGCAATCCAATTCTCTTCTGTACCAGGTCGGCGAGCAGTACCCGGATCTTCTGTATCCATTCGCCCCTCATCGTTCCGATCAGCTGCGCCGTTGCAGCTATTGTTCGAGCACAGCTTCTGTAGCGCTCCCGTTCAACTGTGATCCGATCGGTCTAACCCTTTGGTATTGCGCCTATTCACCTTTGGAAGGGCTCCCGCACGTCTTCGGGCCCCTAGGTTGGCCTGCTGATTAGACTCCGCTAAGCTTTGCATTCACTGCTCAACTGGCTCCGCGCTTCCTCGCCTATCAGCCACCGAAGCCAGGATTCCTCGAACTTGCATCTGCAGGTAGTCTTCTTCAGCTGGCCGTGCACTTTAATAAGCGGCGCTCAAGGTTGCAGCTCTCCCACATATTGAATCTCAGCGAAGTCAGTATGAGATGATAGACGCCCCTGTCCCATTGGTTCTTTAGCCAAGCAGCCCGGGAATCAGCTATATTGTTAGGCGTACCCGAGCGACTCTCGGTTGGTGCCGAGCCGCCTACTTTCCCTTGACCCCACAGCATCCTTATTCCCTCTAGATATAGTCAACCACGGTCCTCATCGTCGTTAACATGGACCCCCCGATTGTAAATACCTACCAAAACCACACTGATACCTCATCAGTGGCTGTGCGAACGTCTCCGCCTGGATCCTCGGAATCATCACCGGTACAGACAATGATTCCACCTCCACCAAATCCATTCGCGATTGCGCCCGCCAACCACACACCTAGACTATCTGGTCCGTTGCCTCAAATAGGTTCACGATCCCCTGGAGGATACAACAACTCTGTGCCATACAACAACTATGGCGCCTTGTCTACTTCACCGAGCACCGCATCGGGCAGCTTGCAGGAGGCGCAGATGAACGACAATCCCAGTTTCTCGACAGCTGGTATATCCCCCACACAAATGTCGGCAGCAACTTTAAACGCACAGAAACGGGCGTATCGACAGAGGAGAAAGGACCCGAGTTGTGACGCTTGTCGAGAACGAAAGGTCAAAGTAAGTGAATGAGTCTACTTGTCCTTCCCACCCTTATGTTTCGATTAGCGCGTAAATGAGTTGGCAAACATGTTCGTCCAAGCATTGCTCTAACATACAGAAAATTGGGTGCATTGCCATTTCAAAGCTAGTCCTAAGTACGGACAGAACCGTTCTCGCAAGCCACGGTTGACTCTTTGCCAACAATTTTTGCTGAGTTCGATGTACAACGGCTAGCTGAAGAATAAAGGAGAAATTGTTCTTTATCGTAGGGAACCATCGTCGCCGATATAGACGAATTGCTCCGTAGATCAAACACTAACGACATTTTGCAGTGCGATGCTACCGAAACCACGGCTTGTTCCGAATGCTCCAGCCGCAACCACAAGTGTCAATTTACGAAAGAAACCAATCGTCGCATGTCATCAATAAAGTGAGTCCCATGCCCGTGACTAGGAGTGCTATGCTAAATAACAATGAAGACAGGTACAAGATCTACAGAGCCAACTTGCAGAATTGAGACAAGAGAACTCCCATCTACGGACAAAGGTTACAGATCAGGTCACGGCTCCCAGAGCAGCCAGAAACCAGCATACAGATAATTATGGCTCGTCGCAACCCGTTCCGCACACCGTTGAGTCCTCACAGACCGCTCAGGCTCCACCCAGAATCCCAGCCCCCGAAATGAGTAACTTCGATTCTGTTCGCAAGAATATACGAGCATACTCACGAGGCATCTTCGATCTTCCTTCGCAGTCACAACGGAGCAGCACACCAACAACTGTGGAGTCCGATTTTCCGGAGATGCCCATACGATCTGACTTCGCGCACCTATCAAGGGCCTACCTAGACTCAATTCACGAGTCCTTCCCCATACTACATTGGCCTACATTTCAACATGAAGTAGATCAGATATACACCGCGAGAAGCTTTGAAGGCACGTCAAGGGAATGGATTGGATTGTTCTTTGCAGTCCTTGCTTGTGGTACCTTACAGACACCGACTAACTCGCCCGGCTTGTTAAGAGGCGCAAATAACGGCATAATGTACTTTGAGATCGCGACTCACGCCTTGACGCCATGGCCACACGAATTAATGACCACTCATGCAAAAGCATCATTGCTCTTGAGTATATTTGCCAACGAGAGTAATATGAAATCTGCTGGGTCCATTTTGCTGGCTTCCGCGGCCAGAATTGCCCAGTCTCTAGGACTCAATTCCGAGACGGAGTCTTGGCCTGTCGTCGATGGCGAGATGCGACGAAGGTTATGGTGGTCAATATATGCATGGGACAGGTATGCTTGTACAATGTTCACATTCCAAGACATTTCGCTTACGCTTCACTTAGGATCGCATCTCTACAAACCAACTGCCCGATGCTGATAAATGAGGATGACTGCGACGTCTCAATGCCTTCTTCGCTCGAGGACCGATACATTCAGTCCCACCCACACGTAAGCCAGCCACCGTTTACTGGGTTCTTAGCAGTGATTCAGGTGGCACGATTGTTCTCATCACTGTACCAAACGCTGAAATCGAGCACCATCACCCCTCAGACTCTTCAGAGCTACGATGAGAAGCTACACTCAAAGCTCTCGCTCTTTCCCGAATCGTACCAGCCAACTTCCGATGTTCAGCTTGAGCCAGCAGCTCTATATCCGTTACTTGTACTTCAACTAGCTCGGTTCCGTCTCTATCGACGTAATCTCTCTCCAGTCTGCCGACCAGCTGAGAGATCGGATGCCCTTCGCCGATGCACTGCGGTAGCCCAGGATACCGCCAAATATATCTCACGGACGTTGCATGGCCCACCGGGGAAACAGGTTTCAGAGAAGAGTTGGCAAACAAGGGTCACCCAACTCGCATCTAATACAATCTGTATTCATCTCTGGCGATGCATATTGATATTGTGCTTCCGTACGGACTATGAGGCAGCTTTGATGTGTCTTCATATGTCCATTGCGATTGGAGACCTTCGCAAAATCAATACTGCATGTGGTAAGAATATAACATTCTTCCTCGAGCGTTTGATGGACCGAGTGCGCAGCGGTAATGGAGGCCACCACCAGCTCGAACACGACGAGGAAATGCTCGCTTATGCTAGTGGTGACCTACAAAGCAGCCTGGAACATTCATGGGTATGGGCGGGCGCTACCGGCTTTGCGTCAGGGCCGACATCTCCCTACACCTCGCCAGGTAGTGGAAATCATGTACGTGATACCGACGAACACATGCAGGGCACAAACCTGCCGTTGCGGCCAAGCAATGCACATTTGGAGAACGGAACAAGGGACTGGGATGGCTGGGGCAGGGTCGAGCAGATGATGCACCAACTAATGGAAGAACACCGCGCCCGCCTTGCTCAGCCTCCGTCGTATTACCCACCACCGCATAACCCGGTCAAGCGTGTACAGCTAGCGCCAGATGCTCCTGGTTCTCCTAACAAAACGCTTGCGATGTCGCCTCCTTCCCAGTCGAGCACGAGCCGGATCAGCATTGCGAATATCATATGAAAAGGGTATATCCGGGTTCGCAAATTCCGTTATTGCCGCTGCGCTTGATTCTTCGGAATGACCCTCTGTTGGGATGATTACACGCTCGAGTATAAACGAAATTTGACCTAGAACAACCCAATTCGGCTGCTCACAATGCGAACAACGTTACACTTAGAGCACACAACATCAAGCTAGAGCACCCACAAAACGAATAATGTCTCTTGGTTCCTCAGTAGATCATCGACCATTTATTTTGCCTTCTGGCTTGTTCCTCGATTTCCTGTTTTCAGAGAACGCGGAGTTATTAGACTCTTGCAAGCATATGTCATGGAGTATATACACAATCTTGCACAGGCAGCGCATGGCTTCAGCATGAACGCATTTCTTGACGGGATTGGGGTGCATGTCGTTTTTTAATAGGTTGCGATGGGCGTGATATACCCGACCTCTGTGCTAGTATAAGCCAGTACGAAGATACGCCTGTGGTAGATGAACAGTAATAATGACAATATTCTCTTCTCTCAACTGTTTCTTTATATGTCTAATTGGAATTGCTGCTCCTAACAATAGAATCTAAGCACAGGAAAGTAGATTATGCATGAGCAATGCTAATTATTCATTAAGTAATATCCATAGGGATTATCAAGGCATGCAACGCTTTCATAACGGCCCGTTTGTTCTTGCTGAAAGAAACATTTATCACTCTCTAATCACAACGTTCCCTGCTTTTTCTATCATTTCCAACGCCCATTTCCCTTTCTCAGCCTTGCGGAAAAAAATTTAAGCGTTTCGTACCAGTTTCAAGTAGCTCGAGGTGCGTTGCCAGTTCTCTGTTGAATTGGGAACGCCACATGTCGATCACAAACTATAAAATCTTGGTTTTGGCATGTCTAGTTGCGCCGTACAAGCAAAGAAACGACAAACGACCGCCCATAAACGATGTAAAGATTGCAATATAAGGAGGGTGAGATACACCGATCTATTACAAGCCCATTACCTTAAGATCCTATCCTGACTCGTACTTTCAGCCGCAAACACACGTCGACATGATAACTTCTAATTACCGATTCCAAGGATTCACACTGCCAGCCGGCGCATCGATTCTAAAAGTCTTCTGCTTATTCGCTTCCTTCTGCACATGCCACTTCTGCCGTGCGCTTAGCCTAGCCTCCGTCTCGAGGTTCTTCTTGTCTGTTGCGAGGAGCACGTGGCGCTGGTGGACCGATACGCCCACGAGGCCTGTTTCGCCGCGGACTTTGGGTATGCGGTGAAGGGCAGTGCGGGCGTCTGAAATTGAGGGCGCTGCAATAGTTGAACTTAGGGTTGAAGTGGTTGGAGTGAGGAACCGGGGATCCGTGCTGGGTGGTAAGGCATGCAGTAGGGCTCGAGATCTTGCAGGCTGCCTGTGCGATGTGTGGCGACGGGATTTCGAGCTGATATGTGGACTTGATGCTACACCTCCAGCAGCCTTTAAAGTTGGAGCTGAGACTGGCGAGCGTGGGATTGCTTCCTCCCATAGCTGCAGCAGGTTTGCATTGGCGTCTAAATCGATTTTGCAGTGCCCACTATCCCTCATGTGTGTTTGGATTGCCTGTACTGATGGCTTGCGTTTTCGACAGTACACGCATGTGTAATGCTGGTTGATGGTTGTCCAAAGATGGTCAAGAAGTGCGGTAAAGATTGTTGTTCGATGGTCGGAGGGGATGAAGAAGCCGTGTGATTGTGTCATATGGTGTATGTTTGCTTCATGTGATGCGTGTTTTTCTGGGCAGAACAGGCAATGTGTCGATGGCCCTTCTGTATAGTCGTACAGTGTCGTTGAGGGTTCAAGAAGCTGGTCGAGACTGCAAGAATCAGATGATATGTGAAGTAGCGAATCTTTCGATATGACAGCTGCAGTCATGATGATACTGT
>BLYF01000019.1:329730-360155 GCA_014905255.1 Herpotrichia juniperi | reverse complement strand
GTAGTAGTAGTAGTAGTAGTAGTAGTAGTAGTAGTAGTAGTAGTAGTAGTAGTAGTAGTAGTAGTAGTAGTCATTGTGGTTGTGCCCATGGGCAAAGTTCTCGGGTAGTTGAGGGGAGTTGTTTTGCGAGCTGAGTGTTCCGGTCGCCTTGCGATGTTGGCGTTTGAATCATGATACAAAAGCTCGATGTTTTATAGCGAGTATTCATCCTCTTTTGTGGCCTCTGTCTCTCGAGCAGCTCCACAGACAGTGACACGGTTTGACTCATCGTGGCTTTACGATCATTTGAGGCTATGCTTGCGTAGCCTAGCACAGTTCCTCTGCTTGATCTTTGGTGTGCAACTTAATACTAGATGCGGATGTGTGCCATTCTGACTCTGGTGTCGAGACAGTCGAGATGAGTCGAACCAGAATCAAGGTGGCAGTGCTCCCACTGCCATATTAAGTAGCTCATATTTCCAATCAGTGCAGCCCGCTGCAATGGGTTTGATTTTTGTCATAAGTACTCAAATGGACCACCAAGCCCGTTCGAGCAGAGCTATAACCATTTTCCGTACGGAATATGTGGAGGTAGGGTCATGTTACCGGGCTACAGAAGTTGATGGCGTGAGGGGGAAGACGACGAACGCCACCACTGCACATTTCACTAATTATCGCGCAGCACGAATTCATTAGACTCAGCACAGTAAGCAATCAATAATCCTACACGCTCTTCGTTGGTTCGTCCAAGCTGTTCCGCTCAGCTCTATAGTCTCCTGTTAAAAAGCTTACACTTCATGCACTGCGAGACGTCATCTTGTCCCGCACCCCTTTATACAGAAGCGGCTAGTAGGCACACAGATTAAGAGACACAGACCAAGGAGCAGTGGGAGCCAATCCTCACAGCCAGGGCGACTAGGACAAACAAGCTTTAGGGAAAAGGCTTGTCACCGCGGGGCAGCGATGATCGAATCAGCTCCACTGCTGGACCACGCACACGCGTCGGCTCCAACGCGAAGTTTCACGTATGTCGCCCTCTGATTCCTTGATATAGGCCTAATGGATGCAGATCCAATGGATACGAGTCCAGGCGTCCCACTGCGTCCACTGTCCTGCAAAAGGCCACTGAAGAACAGCTCAGCGACTAGGGTGTGCGTGCATGTTGCCCCTCGTAGTACCCCGCCATCGTCTGGACTGATAAAGCTACAGTCCCTCACAGCTACACTTCACAGTTTTGACTTCATCTTCCCTCCTATACACTCAATTGCTACGAAAACGACATCATGGTTCACTTGAATAGGGTTGCCACGTAAGTTGGCCTCCAAATACTTCTTCCGTCGTCTTAAAACCGTTCCCACGCGTCATCAACCTGTTGCTCTCAAGATACTAGCACTTGTCATCGAGTCTTGATTCTGCCTCACTTTAGGAACACACTGACTTTTTGCCTCAATAGCTCGAAAGAGATCAATGAGGCCAACGATCTGGTCCAAGCGACCAGCACCCTCGAAATCGGACCAGAAGACGAGGCGGATGGTACATACACAAACGGTTTATGAAAGAGAGGAACATTTGCTTATCCCTAATACTTAGACTATTCCGCGACCGTCTATGGATCAAGATGGGCTGCTGAGGACCTGCCCCGCCACGAGATGCCCGTGAGTACGCCCAAGTACAGGAAATGACTTCATGCTAATTGAGATCAGGAGAAGGAGATGCCGTCTCAGGTCGCGTACCGGATGATCAAGGACGATTTGACACTAGATGGAGTATGTTTGTGACGGGATTTGGAAATGGACGTTACTGATAATGGAAGACCCCAACGCTCAATCTTGCGAGTTTCGTCACTACATACATGGTACGCTTACTCAAGCCCACAACCGTGCTTTCATTACTGAAGACCTTCACAGGAAGAAGAAGCCGAGAAGCTCATGGTGTAAGAGACTCACAAATCTACCCTACGAACCTTGAATAACAATTTCTCTCCAGCGACGCCTTCTCGAAGAACTTCATCGGTCCGTACAACGCTGCCATAGCACATACAAATCAAAGCTGACTGAACGCAAGATTACGAGGAATACCCCGTCTCCGCTGATATCCAGAACCGCTGTGTGTCTATGATCGCCAGGCTATTCAACGTACCAACTGGAGACGATGATCAAGCCATGGGCACATCGACTATTGGAAGCTCCGAGGGAATAATGCTAGCTGTGCTTGCTATGAAGAAGCTCTGGCAGAACAAGAAGAAGGCTGAAGGGAAGCCTTTTGACAAGCCCAACCTCATCATGAGCTCAGCCGTCCAGGTCTGCTGGGAGAAGGCAGCTCGGTACTTTGATGTTGAGGAGAAGTGAGTTTGGATCTTTCTTCTTGGTATGTAAACCTGCTGATCAACCTAGATTCGTCTACTGCACAACAGACAGATTCGTTATCGACCCTCAGCAAGCCATCGATCTCATCGACGAGAATACCATCGGAATTTGCGCTATTTTGGGTTCCACTTACACTGGTGAGTATGAGGACATCAAGGCCATCAACGATCTTCTTGAGGAGAAGAACCTCGATGTTCCAATCCACGTCGACGCTGCCAGCGGTGGCTTCGTCGCTCCTTTCATCAACCCTGGTCTTCTCTGGGATTTCCGTCTCCCCAAGGTCGTCTCTATCAACGTGTCTGGCCATAAGTACGGTCTTGTCTACCCCGGTGTCGGTTGGGTAGTCTGGCGTGACCCGAAGTACCTGCCCAAGGAGCTTATCTTCAACATCAACTACCTCGGTGCCGATCAAGCTTCATTCACACTGAACTTCTCGCGCGGAGCGTCGCAGATCATTGGACAGTACTACCAACTCATCCGCCTTGGAAAGCGTGGATACAGACGCATCATGCTCAACCTCACCCGAACGGCTGACTACCTATCTGCGAACTTGGAGAACCTGGGTTTCATCATTCTGTCTCAGAGGAGTGGTGAGGGCCTTCCACTCGTTGCTTGTCGCATTGACGAGGACCTGGGCAAACACTACGATGAGTTCGCTATGTAAGTTATGCTCCTTCTTGGCTGAGATCAACATTGACGAAATAGTGCCCATCAACTCCGCGAACGGGGCTGGGTTGTCCCCGCCTATACCATGGCGCCTCACTCCGAAAAGATGAAACTGATGCGTATCGTCGTGCGCGAGGATTTCACTAAGTCCCGTTGCGACGCGCTTATTCAGGACTTTAAGCTCGCGCTACAGACCCTCGATCAAATGGACAAGACGAAGATCGAGCAACACCTAGAGTGAGTACTATCATCAGTTATGCCACACTAGTTAAAGGCTAACGTAAAACAGACATAGTAAACTCACCCGTCGCTCCACTATCGTTGGTAAGATTCAGAAGATGAAGACTATGGAAAACATATTCGCGGACGAGGAGCACAGTTTGCAAGGAAAGGAGGGTAAAACTCACTCCGTGTGCTAAAATTGGCTATCAATGCTACATTAGCAGGTCGTTTTTACGACCGGTTATGTTAGTGATAACTTGAAGTGCTGAAGTACATAAAACGGTTAGAACGATATATGAACAGAACGTTGAAAGATTCTCACATTGCTGAGAGGCAACGACAATGGAATGAAACACAAAACCCCGTGCATCAACGCCGCGCCTGCAATCACTTTGACACTTTGATTACTTTCCTCTTCATCATCCATCTCTTCGGGCATGATGTCATCTGCCTGGCTCCTAACAACGAAACATTAAGCCTCGTTATGTCTTCGAAGCGGGCTGTCAACACTACTGTTGTGTCCCAGTGCCAGTTGTTTGGGCTTTATTAGTTTTGATGTTGCCACGAATTGGAGGGCGAATATTGAGAGTTTGCACACCAGCTTGAATCGCTTTTTTCGTCGTAGCCTCCTCCGAACCTCTTTCTCTCGGAGTTGCGGAGACCACCACTTCTGCCTTGCTCACAGCCACCGCTAAATGGATGTTAAAAAGTGACGACCTAGTCAACAGGCCATGGATGAGGCTGTGTTAGGCATACTGGGTCTCAATATGAATGCTTCCACCCTTTTCTGGGGATTATTCAATGGAGGTTAAAGCATCGGGCGGCACTATCCTGATACAGGGGACGCTTGATTGAACTCTGACTTCTACTGCTTTCGCAGCTGGAACACGCAAACTCAACAACTGGCTTTACACGACCCTCACAGAGTTAGGATTTTTGAGAATCCAACCAGCCGCCATCTAGATTCTGGGTATGATTGTGACCTTTAAGGAGCCCTCCAGCGCGTATACTAATCCAGCGTTAGACTTGGAGATCAGAGAACAAAAGGAAACGGCCAACAAGAAGCAGAAAGTCCTCAAGTTAAAATATATCCCACCAGGATCTGTCCTGGTAGAACCATTTGGAGGTCTTAAGACACTATTTGAATCCAGAGATAGCGCACACGGCTCAGACTCAAGTGTTCATACCTCCCAAAATAGCGAGATAATTATAAAACGACTTGCTCCCTGAATTTGGTTTGCTATAGCCAAGGGTGCTCGATGAGCCAGATTCGAGTTACTGTGTAAACTGAAGCCGAATCCGGGTCTCTATACCAACAAAGCTTTGATTTCAACGGACCAGGAGATTTTTAAGGAACTGCGCCAGCACTATACAAAGCATATGTGCGGATTTTGGCGAAATCGTTTTTCATTGAAACCCTGTGACGACTTCGACAGACTGGATCGAGTGGGTCTTTCGACTACGGCAACCGGACAAATGGCACGCGAATAGCGATCGTTGGTTTGATACAATGCATTATCTCGAAGTTTGCAGGTATTATCTGGAGTGCGAAAGGCGGTGACGTGCAGACTGCCTTTACGGTTATGGGATTCATATTGATAGTGGCTGCTGGTGAGTGTATGCACGTGATTGCTGAAACGTTCCAACTAGCTTGGATAGTCTTGCTTGCGCTTTTGGCTGTCATTGGTGGGATTGACTCTGATACTCAATAAGTGAGCAACAACGAGTACTCGGGAGTTGTGCGCAACAGGTGCTCTGGCCGCACATCAATCTATCGGGCCTAAGAAAAACACACACGCGGATGAGGAGCACAGCTTTCAAGGAAATGAGGGCAAAAGACATCCTATATAATAAGGTTGGCTATTAAGGCTACATCAGCAGCACGATTTTACGTCTGGTTATGGTAGAGATAACTTAACTTATTAGAGCACATAAATTAGTCAGAGCGGCATATGGAAGTGGTTTCGATGACCACGATGGCGTACTAGCCTTGGTTGAGTTAGATATAGATAATGTGCAAACCTACTCAATATAAGATGATGAGTATCGATGATGTGACATCGTCTCGTAGTATATTCTATCTGTTCTCATATCCAACAATCTCCAGCATGTGTGAAGGCCCTAGCACTCATCAAGCAATGATCATGTCGGCAATCGAAATATCATTGCAATCGTCTACACACTTGAGGCATGGGTTCTCAGGGAGGACGATGACTCTTTTCCCTGCCTGGATAGCGGCGGTGGCAGCAGCAAGTCGAGCCTGCCAGTTACCGGAAGCACGGAATATTGCGATGCTCCTAGGCGGATCGAGGAACTCGTCCCAGGAATCCAAGGATATAAGGCCATTTTTGCGAAGCGGCTCAACTGCCTGACTTTCTGAGTGTGAGCACGTTCTCATTACTGAAAACTTGTCGTTTTTAATCGCCGACAGAATGTCCAGGTCCCCGATATTCTTTCCACGATCGTCGATAGATACAAGTGTTTCTAGAAGAACGACTTGCCGATCGCGGTATCCTCTAGCACCGACGTCTAGCGACATCTCGAAGTCGGTGAATGTAAGGTGTAAAGACGTGCTCGCAAAGCAGTCTTGAAGTTTGCCATCGAAGGCAGCATGGTTGATCAGGTTCCAAGAGCTTGGATCAGGCTCAGACAGTCTTGGATTGGAGGGTGGGATGAGCAGACTCATCTCTGGTCGACCAAGATTTCCGAATACCCTTTGGATAGCGACGTTGCTTGAGCCCGTCGCCGGATCTGCAAGCAACGCAGACGCTACATATATCGAATCGCCATTCGCTAGTGCCATGACCCCGTGCAACTCATTAAGTCCAGTGTTGAACTCCCCAGACTCAAACCAGGCCAAACATGCGAAAGATTTCGGTAGGAGGAGCTCCCTATCAAATGATGGCGACCGCGGTTCGAACACTGTGTCAAACTCCTCTGTATCAAACTCCTCCGTGTCAAAATCCTCCGTGTCAAAGTCCTCCGTGTTTTCCATTCCCGAGAATTTGATGTTAGTAGGAGGCAGTATTGCGTTCGTCCTAAGGTTTATGTATGGTGCTACCAATCCTCCTCCCAGTAGTCTAGGATCTGTCAAGGGCTCTATTAAGGAATTCTGCAAGCTTGCCCAAGTGACGTTGTATATCGGTGTCTTGATAACTTCAAGGCTTACTGTAGCACCCTTCAAAGTTGAATATAATGCGGAGGCAAAAGCCAAAGCTTTGAATGAGCGCATTTGTTGCTTTGCTCCAGTGTTGGACGTTTTATACGACAAGCTCAGCTTTTTAGGACTAAATGAACCCAGTTCCAGAGCAGCTTCTATATCTTCCATAGTCGCACGAGGTTCGTCGGTAGGGCTGTGTGTGTATGAATAGTATGTGACCTCTGGCTCCTTCTTGTATAACGCAGCAATATTGTTATCTCCCATCATCAATCTATATGTGAACCTCTGTTCTTCTTCAGGACGCTTGAGCCGGAATTGAGATCGATCAAATTCTTCGAACGAGCCAGATTGAAGCAGGAATGATTCCTCGCTCTCATTTGCAATACTGAGTTGTTTCTTCCGATTGTAACAACCTGCACATGTCCCATCCCCGTCACATTCGGACTCACACTCAAAGGGCAGTGGAGGATCGTACGTACATGTCGCACCCGGATGACATATATTTGTGCACCGAGTGTTTGCTGCCTTACATATGCATTTGGGACCTAGTGGGTCAACACAATTACACGGGACTCCTTCTCCAATGCACGTAGTTGAATTTTGGAAACAGAGACCAGTTGCGAAGCGGCGATGTCCCGTACTGAGACTCTCGCGTTGTCCAACGGATCTCTTGCGCGAGCTACGTGGAAATGGCACCGCCGACGCAAATTCGTAGACGTCGCGATCCTTGACGCTGCGCTCAGATTTGTATCGAATGATAGTGTCGTCATAGTCGAGGTTTTGAATCTGTGCAGCACGCCGTAACATTTTGATTCTATCTTCGATTTCTCCCAAAGATTGGACAAGCACGTAGAAGTACTCTAGACCAAAAAGAAGAGGAAGCTCATATATCGGATCTTTGAGAAACCCCTCATAACGTCTGCTACCAAGTTTCAATAGCTTCAGAAATTGTGCCCGTAAAGGCTCACTTGAATCGATGATCCGGGAAGAGGTGTTTGCAAGGATGCTTAACCAAGAGGGAGCGCCTTTTCCGGCTTTGCGATAGTGTTCCTCAATGCGGACAATCAGTCTGCAGCACCTTTCCTCATCCGAACAGATTCTCCTCCATTGAGCGATGAACGCCCCCAGAAAAACCATCTGAAACTCTTCCATGGAGACTCTTGAGGTGTCAGACGCAAGGTGTCGCTCGGCCATGATTGGAGGTGAGTAGTATTGCATTCGTGATAATGGTAAGGACCAGTATACCCCATCCTTGGCATCGCTGGCACCATAAGATGAGATCGTCAGTAGAGAACCGGTCATAAGCTCATCTTTCTGGTCAATATCTATGGTGTTCTCGGACAGAACGTGCATGACAGGATACAGATGCCACGCCGATATCGCTAGGAGGATTGCACCGTCTTGCACTCTTTGCGGAACCCCCTGAAGTAATCGTTCCATAGCACGCATGGCCGATGTCCATGCCTTGATGACACTTTCGTATGGGTCCTTATTGAGATTTACGGGCATCCGGACGTTGTTGATTATCAGCATCAACTGTGTCTGCTGGGTCCGCTTAGTGGCGTCCGCACTTTGAAGCCAAGATCTTGCGCTCGAGTCCCAGGCGGATAATTGCTCTCTCGTGAATCTCTGTTGAGCTGCCATGATTGCAGCAGTCCCTGTTATATTCGTTGCATTGTACGCTTGTTGAATTTCTTGTTTGCGTCGCTCCACCAATTCCACCCATAAAGACGTAGCCTGACCTGGCTTCCAGAATCGTGCCAACATACACGAAAGGAGATGCATGGCGATTGCACTTTGTCCTGATGTTGCTGCTGCCCAAATCGACGTTCCATCTGGCCCGGCTCGATCGGCGAACATTCCATTGTGCAACTTGTGTAGCGTTCCCTCCTCTAAATTTTGTGATATTTCGGAGACTCGTTTGCCGTAGGCTATCATGAGGCTTGGTATAGGTGGGATTGTGGACTCGAAGAGAGCACCGAGGGTTCGGGCTGTGATGTGAGACAATCCTTCCTCGGCTTCACGGCGTCGAATACTTGATAGTCCATCCCTCAAGCCATGAAATTCTTTAGGAGCCTCCACTTTCATCAAAGAGAAATTAATGTTGAAATTTGCCGCCGCGACGGTGATTTCATTTGGTACCGATAATAGGGCTGTGCTAAATTTGCTAATCGTGGCCATGTTGAAACTGGGTCTCAGTCGGAGCGCTTGTTGAAGTTAAGTGCTGGAAGATGTACAATACTGAATGCGGATGAACATGAACGAGAAAAAGACTAAGGCTGAAGGGCGGTGGTTTTATAAAGTGAGATTGAGAGTATGAATGCGCTGACGCAACAAGGCTGCGAGGCAGACTCCGCATCCAGCCTCGAATGAGAAAGGAGGATCATTTACGTATATGGATTGCGTTGGTCTTTCGCTTGCGACAGCCGGATAAACGCCATGCACTGGAGTTTGTAAAAGGCTGGAACGAAATGCGCATAGCAATTCTGGGTACAATACCCTGTGTCACATCAACGTTGGTGGGTGTGCTTTGGAGTATGAGAAGTGGCGATGTGCAGACGGCGTTCACCATTGCTAGCTTCATTCTGACGACAACTACTGTGAGTCTATCTATGTTAGGCGCTGTGACGAAAGGACGTGGCTGATCATTGTAGTTTTGCTTGCGCTTTTGGCGGTTATTAGTAGTACTGGTATTAACTCGAACACCGGGTCTCTGCATGCAGCACCTTGCATCAGAAGAAACAACAGATCGAACATCCACAAAAACAACCGAGCCGATTTTATTCGACGACCATACGGGCCTTCGCCAGTCCCTACGACGTTCGCCAACAAGTCCTCAGGAACCCAAAAATATTGTATCTGTCAGAGGGATGGATAAGTCTTCTCGACCAACGCAATCAATATCTAATCCTGCCGAACAACCGTTCACTGGGAGTGTCCGATCTTTCTTCGTCATAAATTGTTTCTTATGTCGTTCCACCACAATGCGACCCAACATACTTTTCGTCCCCTTCCAAGGGCGTGTTTGCCCGCGTATTTTTTTTTGTACCAACACCACCTTATCATCACGCATATGTCACCATTTACCCCACCCGCACAGCCTCCTGTCCCCTCCCCTCCGATGCCATAGTTGCCAGCTCAATCCCACTTGCGCTTCCCTCCCTCTCCGAGGACCCCGAGCTCACCGGCGGACTGACCCCAGCCCGCGAAAACAACCTCCTAATTTGAAACATCCAATTCCTCACCGCAGGCCCTTGATGGAACGCCGCCTGGATATCTTCGAGCGAGCGGCCTTGCGTCTCGGGCATGTATATTGAGAGTACCATGACGGTGCCGAGGGTGAGGAAGCCGAAAAGGAAGTAAGCCCCGAATGCGGATTTGGAGAGGAACACGGGTGTTGCAAACGCGACGAGCCAATTCGTGAAGAAACTCACTCCATTAGCCAGACAATTCGCACTAGCTCTCGTCCTCGCTGGCTGAATCTCACTCGCGTAGATCTTGCCCGCAATGGCCCACGTGAAGCAGAATGTCAGCGCAAAGATAAAGATTAGAACGACGACGACCCAGCGTGCAGGGCCAGTAGTGTGTACGCTGTTCGATGCGTATAGCGCTCCGATAATCAGCATGGAGAAGGAGAGGACCAACCCGCCGAAGATGATGGAGTTGCGGCGGCCCATTTTGTCGGAATACATTACGGCGGGGATGGAGATGGCGAGCATGAGGATGGCGGAGACGCCGCTAGCGAGGAAAGAGGAGGATTGTGCGGGGATGCCGGCTTGGGCGAAGAGAGTGGGTGCGTACTGAGTTGGTCAGTGATTACTCGTCCTGGTTTGACCATCACTTCTCAAATGGAGAGGAGGAAAGAGTTTATGATAAAGGATTCGGAAACTCACATAAAGCACCCCGTCAATCCCACATAACTGCACCATGCCCAATATAAACAACGCTAGTACAGTCCTCGCTCTATAATTTCTCTTGAAAATCATGAGGAACCCATCGATTGTTGACACAGCGTCCGTGTTCTCATGCTGCACATTTAGGATGTCTTTCTCAGCTTCAACATGCGAGATGTTCAGGCGATCGATCTCCTTGAGAGCCTGAGCACGCTTCCCGTGCAGAATGAGCCAGCGCGGGGAGGTGGGGAGGAAAATGCAGAAGCTGGCGAAGAGGAATGCAAGTACGGCTTGGATAATGAAGGGGATGCGCCAGGACATAGAGTTTGTGAGGTGGACGGTGCCGTAGCAGGTGAAGTAACCTGCGCATACGCCTTGAAGACGAAGTCAGTATCATGCATCTACTAGCATCATTCTCAAGGAACTTACCAACAGCGGCTCCGAACTGAGGCAGAGATACCAGAGCGCCCCGTCGAAGACTCGGCGCGATCTCAGTGATGTACCTACAGATAGTTTTAGCAATAGTATTCTACCATCTAGTCACAATGTCACAACGTACACAGTAGTGGTACTCATCCATAGGCCCTCCCCAAACCCACAAAGTGCCCTTCCCACCAAAAAGCTCTCCAGTCTCCTCGAACTCCCCTGCAAAATTGCGCCCACCATAAACGTCAGCGCGCCCGCCATCACGATCGCGAGCCGGCCAAACCGATCAGCCAAGTGCCCTGCGAAGAATGAAGGAAATGCGCCCGTGAGCATGATAAGGGAGACGGTGAATCCGCGCATGAGTGGGGTGAGGTGTCCAATGGTGGAGAGGAAAATAGGCATTTCAGTAATGGCGCCTATGGAGCCTGTGTCGAATCTGGAGGGAGTCAGTTCACTTTAAAAGGAAATGGTGCATGGGAACGAGGAGTATGGAGGGGGGTTGTATACCCATTCAGCACTCCACCTAGAGAGATGAGGACGGAAGCTACGACGTAGCCGGGTGGTCTGTGTATTTTCTTCATGATTGATAGCATTATGGGTGTTTGTTCCCAAGGCCAAGCTAGAGTAAGCGTTGCTCTTGAACAACAACTTGAGAAATCGTGGAATTTCACGTGGGGTTTATATGATAAGATGGTTGGCACTTAGGCTCGGAGTTAGCGATAGGGCTGATCAATCCAACGTTCCTTGTGGTGGTGAACGACGATCGAATTGCATCATGGCGTGATGGGGTACATGTAGTCTGGGGTAAGCTCGATGTCGATCGTTACACGCGTAAGGAATACCGTAAGCGGACTAACTAGGAGATGGCGATGTCAAAATGTACTCACCTTGCGAGAGTGGATGGTCGTGAATCCTGGCTTGCTTGAAGGATTGAGCAGATAAGACTAATGGTCTGATTTTGAGAGCGGGGAATATGCTTTGACATCATCGCAGCCGTGGGTGCGAAGAGCGAGATGCGTCGTTCATCAAATTGCCTTTGTAGACTAGTAGTGTGATATCTGTAATGCTAGGACATTGCCACAGGAATGGGCATTATCTAGAAAATAATCAAATAATGGACTTTGATAACGAATGGTAAAAATGCATACAATCTCTAACCAAGCTACCCAAATAGCTCAGTATCTTCTAAAATTCTCGCTAAAATGCAATATGTAAAATGCTC
Source organism: Herpotrichia juniperi (assembly GCA_014905255.1). Lineage (NCBI taxonomy): Eukaryota > Fungi > Ascomycota > Dothideomycetes > Pleosporales > Melanommataceae > Herpotrichia > Herpotrichia juniperi. Next base: position 348,221 of record BLYF01000019.1, on the reverse strand, counting down.
GTTCCTCCACTTCTACTCCATCTCTTTCAAGTTTTTCGCAATATGAAAGTCCGCCGCCGTCTTATCCATAACATCATCCACACTAACTCCAGGCGCGAGCTCCGTCAACGTCAACTCGCCCCTTTTCCTATCAACTTGAAAGACACACATGTCAGTGATGATAGTCGAGACGCAGTTGGCGCCTGTGAGCGGCAAATCGCAACTCTGAACAATCTTCGGCTTCCCATCTTTCGCAACATGCTCCGTAGCCACAACAACCTTCGTCATGTCCGGATTCGACACAAGATCCATAGCACCACCCATACCCTTGAACACCTTGCCTGGCACCATATAGTTGGCTAAATCGCCGCTTGCGCTAACTTGTAACGCGCCGAGGATGGAGACGTCAACGTGGCCGCCTCGGATCATGCCGAAGGACTCTGCGCTGTCGAATGTTGACGCACCCGGGAGGAGGGTTACTGTTTCTTTCCCGGCATTCACGATATCTGCGTCGACCTCGTCTTCTGTGGGATGTGGTCCCATGCCCAAGATGCCGTTTTCGCTCTGCAGCCATACTTTTACCCCTTCTGGCACAAACGCTGCCGCTGTGGTTGGGATGCCGACGCCTAGGTTAACGTAGTATCCGTGCTTGAGCTCCTTTGCTGCTCGTCTCGCAATGCGAGTTCTCCTCTCTGCGGCAGCATTGGGTTGTGACGGTTTGCCAGTTGTGGAGGAATCGCGCAGTTTCTTAATCTCGATGTGCTTCTCTGCTGTAGCTGGGACGATGCGGTCGACGAAGATGCCTGGGAGATCGATGTCATTCGCATGAAGTGCGCCTATCGGAACAATCTCTTCGGCTTCGACGATTGTGAGGCGTGCTGCTTTCGCCATTATGGGGCCGAAGGCTTTGGTAGTGTATCTGTTCCCGTTAGTTAATTCCTTCTCTCTCCCTTCCCCTCCAGGATTGTACGCACCTGAACACGCAATTCCCCGCCTCGTCCACCTTCCACGCCCTCACAATCGCTACATCTCCCGTAATCGCCCTCTCCATCAAAAACTGTCTCCCATCGAATTCCCTCACCTCCCTCCTCGTCCCATACCCCACCACATTCCCATCACTATCATGTTTTGCCGGTATCCGGCCCTCCTGCAATAGCGTATTAACAGCCGTTGGCGTATAAAAAGCCGGGATTCCCGCCCCACCAGCCCGTATCCGCTCCGCCAACGTGCCCTGCGGACAAAGCTCAATCTCTATCCCGCCTGTCAAATACTGTTTCTCTAGTGCCTTATTATTCCCCAGAAACGAGATTATCAATTTCTTGACCTGGCCCGTTTTGGTGAGGAGGGCCAATCCGCCAACGCCTTCTATACCCGCGTTATTCGAGATGGCGGTTAGGGAGTGTAAGGACGATCCTCGGGCGCGGAGGGCTTCAATGAGGGTTTCGGCGACGCCGCAGAGGCCGAAGCCGGCGCTGAGGATTGTGCTGCCGGGTTGGATGTCGCGAACTGCTTCGTCGGCATCTTTGAATAGCTTCGAGGCGGAGCGATCGATTACGGGCGCTTTAGGTATTGAGGCGCTATAGAGGCGCCTTTGGCGTGGTGATGACCATTGTTTAAATGTGAGGCGCGTGGTGTGAAGGGCGATCGGATATGAGGGTCGGACGAGACATGTTCGTGAGGGTAAGGCGCATAATGCAATGCGTGAAGCTGGACGTAGAGAAGACATTGCGACTCGACGCGACGAAAAATGTACCGAGTAGGCTTGGAAGCTTGGATGTAGAGTTATTGCTGCATCTGATCCGGATATATTCGGACATAGTATCAGGTCCCGAAATGACGCGTCGATGAGATGAAGTGGGGTGCGGGGCAGCTTTCCGGAAGCATGCCAGATTCCGATGTGTTACAAGTTGCAGCCATGGTTGTAAAGTGACCATATCCCGAATGGTATGCCGATTATCCCGTTCAGGACCACAGAGAAGTTCGTAGGCTTGAGGAGTGAAGCTTTAGAGCTCTGGGGTTATATGCTATCTCCATAATGATGCTTGGGCTTCCGTCCTGTGATGTGTAAAACTGAAAGAGTACTAGCGAACGAGTACTGCGAAGCGGTGGCATAGACATTCGGTTTCGTTTGAGAACGATGGCGAGTCCAATGTTCAACTAAGACACTCGGCTAGCCCTTGTGGGCATAGAGGGGAACATGCATGAGTGCGTGGTTGTGCCTTTCTTAGCACTAAACCTTTCCAGGGAACGTGAACGCGATCATTATTCAAGAGATGGTGGAGGTAGGTATCAATGGTCACAAGAAACAACACAAGAGAAGCAGTAATGAGGTATGTTTCAATGCAATTAAACAGCTACAGCAACTATCACACCAACACTCTCCGGCCAAGTCTTCATCCTCATATCCAAGTCGAGTCTATCCAATCGAATGTCCAATACAACAACAGGTTAACGCCGCGCTTTCATGCTTATGCTCATATGCAAGCTCTCACGATCAACAAAAGGAAATTTCGAAAAAAACACAAAAGTTGGGGGTGGTAATAGGATACATAGAATCGAAAATATTTCGCTTGAGAAAGGGACAGGTAGTGTAAACAAACAACAATGCTGGGTATCGATGATGATATCAACCAATGGTGTAACGACCCCGACAAGAGGGAAGTATACACATGCAGCGAAATGCTATGCAAAAAAATAAAAAATGACAAAGAACTTCTAGGGAGATCCAAGAGTAGAGATGTCGAGGCCAGTACGAACAAGCAAAGCCTAGTAAGTAAACGCCTCTTCGATGAAGTCGATGGCACCCTCCTCAAGGTTCGGCCTCACAGCAGCGCGCACATCATCGGCAAACGGCCCACTACCGCAAACGGTAATAGCCATGGCACCGACTCTATTCTTGATCTCCTCCTCTAATAGCGTGGCCGTCTTGGGCCGACCCGCAAACATGCGAACGGTCTCGCTGTTATTTTCTATCCTGTTCTTGGGGCGCGAGATGAAGAGCTTGACGCGCAGGCACTTCTTGCGGCCGGGCATGCGCAGGATCTCGTCCATCCATGGGCGCACCCACTCGAGACACTCCGCGTCGGGCACTGTCCAGATGAGGACGATTTTCTGAGTTGCTGTCTTGGAGTGATGGAAGCCGTCGACGAGGTGCTTGATGTACATGACTTGATGCGTGATGCCGACACCGCCAGCGAAGAGCAGAACGGTACCATAGGAGTCGAGGCTGTGGTGGCCGCCGTAGGGTCCCTCGATGAAGCCAAAGGTAGTGAACTGCTCATTGGGTGATTTTGCGGCCTTCTCGTACATCTTGCGGGTGAGTCCAGTTCGAGCACGGCAAATGAGGCTGATCTGGTTTGATTTCTGGGGTGCCATTGGTGCCATGACTTCGCCTTCAAGAGTTGGGAGAGTCATCTCTTTGGAATCGGCTGGTGGTGACATAGGCGGGCTCCAGGCGACGGAGAACGGGTGGGACGACCAAAGCGCAAGTGCGGGCATGTAAATGTGCACATTGCATCCTGGGCGGGGAGTCCACGGGCGCACCATATTGATGGTGACGCGGCAGGCCTCTCCAGGCATGGCCTCAACAGTAACGCTTGATCTCTGCTTGAGGCTGAACCCATGGTAGGTTGTTGTGAAAAGACGGATAGCCCACTCAGCGCCCCAAAAGAAGAAGACGAGGTGCATCCATGGCACTTGGGGGAGTCCGTGCCTCTCAAGATGGAGATAGACACCCACGAGCGAAACCAGCACCATGAAGCGGTGGATGTTAAGGAAGGTCTCGTAGAATGCGTGGCGGATGGGCGACCAAGCCTGGATGCCCAAAATGGTGAACGCGACTGTTCCAACCATACCCCAGCCGTAAGACTCCTCTTGCGAGATGGCATTTCCGACTTCCTTCCAGCTCATTCCATGAACGGTGTTGAAGAGCCAAGCGCCGGTGTGAACGAGGGATTCTAGGATGGTGATACGCGCAGCCCAGCGGTGGAAGAGGTTGAAGTCATCGTACGAGACTTGCAAGAGCGTAATGAGAGGGTTGTTGCGGAGCGCAAACAGCACAGTGGGGACTAGGTTCAGAGCTGCCAGCATGCCAGAACGACCACGCAGCGCTGCGACCACGGACTTGGTTTCGTTCTCGTGCCATGGAAGAACCAACATCCACGCGATATTGCAAGAAACGTAGGCGACCAAGATGAGAGTGTGCCAGCGGCCCGGCAGGGTTCCATTGTCGATAGCGGACGAAAGCTGGAAAGCCTTGTTGTGCCTCTTGTTCCAGAATGGCGCAGCGAAAACATGGCGTTCGAGCCACGGCCACCAGGTAGTCCGGTTGATGGCCCAATACGCCTGCCGTTCCGGGTTGGCCATAACGCTGATGTGGCGCATATGGCGCAGCCACATGTTGGTAATGCGCAGGATAAGGGTAAGTCCAGCGATGGCGACGAATGCATATAGCAAGACGTTAACCCATAGGTAGTTGTCGTCCTGGTTCACGCCTGCCAGACCATGCGAGAATTTGAGCGCCTCATACCCTGTGGCATTCCACCCATGGAGGCCGGCGGAGCGAGCATTAAGTTCGTTTGCGGATGTTGCGGGCGCGGCCCTTGAGAAGTCTGATGTGTAAGAAGACATGTCGAATGTCTCGGTCGGTCGGGGACTGTTGACGATACGAGACTGGCTCGTAGGAATGTGTGTCGATGCTCAAAGCACTAGGCTTTGTGAAATGTTTCTGGGGCACTCCCGAGTGCGATGCGAATTGAAATAAATGGAGAAGAAAACAGAGCTTTCAACAGTGGAATGAATGATGTCGCGTGCGCGAACAATGCCTTTGTGCACCCTGACAGTTACTTTGTTCACCTATAATGCATGACCAAATGACCGAGGGCTAGAGTTGATAAGGCGACGGTTGAGTTGTTGTTAATGGACAATGAAGGGATGTCGCAGTGCGCTGCACAGAGACGATGACGTTGACGAAGACGAAGACTGGGGATGAAGTTGCAGATGAGAGTGAAGATCAAGTCGAGGCTATCCAAGCCTGCAGGTTGAGATGGCTGGCGACGAGGCTAAAAGTGAATGGGCCTTGAAGAGCAGTAGCAGCAATGGTGGAACGAGTGTGGTATTGACGGTGAAACTGTCAATGGGCGGCGGTGGTGGTAGTGATGAGGAGGTGAAGCGGGCGCTCGTCTCAAAAGTGTGCCTGTAAAAGAATGTAGGGTTGCCAAAACGAATGAACAACAGTTGGAATGCAGAAGCTAACAGGAAAGGAGGTACCCGGTCACAAGATTCGTGAGGCCGTCGAAGGGTAGGGGATCAGCGTGGATATGAACACCCAAGGAGGAGGCTAATTGAGGTGACGGCCGGGGTCATTGGACGTGGTGGTGCCAGAAACGAAACTGCGAAACAGGGCCAAGTAGTCCGGTATCCAATGGCGCAGCGTGCCTGGCTTGGCCGTGAAACGCTCGAACGCTGACCGCCACCCGACCGCTCCACCTGAGGGGCCGCCCACAGCCAAGCTTTCTGTCTTTCTCAATTCTCTCGAAGAAGTGCCTTGGCCGTGCCGACGCCTGCACCCTGTCCCTGGACCTCACTTCCCGAGCCTGTCTGATTTGGCCCGCCCGTGGGAAACATTCACTCTCAAGAGCCCGCCATCACGCTGCGCTCGCATGATATCTCTCCGCCATCTCCACAATCCCATCCTGCTCTCGCCATGTTCCCCCGGACGTCCGAACTAATCACTTCCCTCTGCCTCGCAATGTCTGAGTGTCTCCCTATCAACGTCAGCTCAATATTGCCCCAAATGAAACCCTCCGCAAATACATCTAGCCTGTCAGAGTCACAGGATCTAGACGTCCGGCTCTTACCAGGCCTTCCACGCGAAAGTCTGCGCCTCAGCATGCCTGTCGAAGATCCCACGTAGCATCCTCAGGCTTGCATCCAAAACGCCGCGTCCGTTGTGGCGGGCCCCTGACAATAACTTGATCCCAGACTGTCACTCACCACACCCGATCTGCTCCCGAACGCAAGCCTTAGATCTTGGTTTTTCCGGAGCCCAGCCAGACTGCTGCGGTGCAATCTCCATGGTGGCGACATCCACTAGATACTACCTCGACGATCCGCTCCGCTCTTTGCGAAGGGGGTTGCTGAGCCTCTACGGACTCCCGTCTCGTACGCTGGGCCGCCTGGCCAAAGGATCAGCGACACGACACCTCGAAATAAACACCTTCATGCATTTGCATACACTACTGCGCCACATCGCTGGTCGGCAGTTCCGTGATGGTCGAACGCGGGGCAGTTTTCATTGGCCCACAGTGTGTGTTTCCAGATCGGGAACTAGCGTACATCATGTGCCGTACGGAAATTCGAGGCCCGTTCTCAAACCACCATGGCCGCCTCAACCTCCACACAATCTCGCAGCATAAGTATACATATATCAGGGAAATTTCCCTATCCAGGTGCAGCTTGCTCACGCCATCACCACGAACACCTTCTCATTATCAAACATCTCGATGCACATGTCATTCGACCTTGAAGTTCGAACTTCCAAGCAATTCTGGCGGCAGGGGTCTGCTATGCGCCACAGTCCGTTTCAACGGCTTTCAGTTTGTTCTGATTCATGAGTACATTTCCACATCGTCGCCGCGTTATCTATCGCGGCTGCTATCTACCAGCACCCTCAATGCAAAACATCGTACATGGTACAACACGCCCTCGACATACGTACCCAAACACGTGTCATTGAACACTTAGTTCTTCCTTCCTTATCCACCGGCTTATCGCAAACAACGTTTGCGCTAGCCTCCCATGTGTCGGACAGGGCTAGTGCCCCGGTGCCACGGACCCCTGACCTCATCCCGCTGTTCACCTGAAACACCCATCGAAGTCCATTTCCACCGATTCCTACTTACTTTTTATCAGTCAAGCCTCCCCAGCTTCTCAGGCCCCGCACCTGCAAAATTCATGTGCATGAGGGCATCCTGAGCCCACTCTTGTTCATCACCAGAATGCGCGTTTGCGACTCGGAGACCCCCGCTCGGCTTCTCGCTCCCATATTCATATTCCGAATAATTGGAATGGGAATGGTGCTGCTGCGAAGGCAGGGACCACCGGTCACCAGGCTGCGGAGTCGTCTCGTCATCGTTAAAATTGAAATGTCCGATGTTTTCCTCGTGCGATGGGTTTATAATGGAACGCTCGTTGCCGTAGTGTGGCTCCGGTGGTCCAGCATCGCCTTGGTTGACGCCAGGCTGTAGGATGGAGGGTACGTCCGCGTTGTGAACTCCCAAGACTCCGTACTGCTGGTCGTTCTGCTGTGTCTTACTGTCAAAACTACCGTGGCCTTCACCCGGAAAATAACTGTTCAAACGTATGTCGTCAGCACCCATCTCAGGCAGGTATTCTTTTCGCAAATCCGTCGGAGTGTCGTCCCCTCCGTCTCCCCTCTGCTGATATGTTTGACTCGAGCTCCTCGTCGTGGACGCCAATTCTGGTATAGATTCCGTGTAGGATTGCGCGGGCAACTCGGAAGCGCCAGTGTGCGGCGCAAAGTTCGTTTGTGATTGTCCGTGCAGCTCTTGCACGCCACCAGTTTGCAACTGCAAGTTCTGCATCTGGGCATTCATGCCAAGCATACTACCGCCTTGCACGCTCCCTCTGAAGCTCCCAGCTTGCATGCTGTTCCTGAACGTGCCGGTACTGGTCCTTCCCTGCATCATTCCAGGCTCTTCTGTGATTTGGTTGAAGTTATCTTCGCCATTTGGATCACGAATGCTGTATTGAGCAATAGTTCGCATCTTTCGTGTGACCCATCCCGCCAGTATCTTCCCTCTTTGCTTTTCACCGAGGCGAGAGCGGTGGAAATCACCTTTGATAACGAAAGCCACGATGTCGATAACGAGTTGATGTTCATTAAGGATTGCATTGACAATGACAGGGACCATTGCAGCGAGGAAATTTCTCCGGAAGATTTCGACAACAACAACCACCAAGCCACCGGCTTGGAAAACGGCGCTGTAGATAACCGTTAGCAATCTCGTTTAACAAATACGACGGGAAAATAAGACTAGGGGACGCTAGTACTTACCAGCCGCCTGGTAAGATGTTTCGATGGCATCGTTCGACTGATGACTCGATATCCATAGAGAAATGGTTCAGGCCGTTGACCTCAAAGGTATCGCCAATGCTGCCTAGAACAAACAGTACCTGCATATCAACCGGGGCGCCACCTAGTCCTATTGGGCGCGTAACATTATGCAAGAAGCCCAGGTCGCCTGTGCGTACATAGCGTGCGTTGGGATCCCCATCTACAGTCCTGCCATTAAACCGCTCAGCGTCTAAAGGTTCTTTCGAACCATAGAAGCAGTGTGCGTTAGCTTCGGATTGTACCCATATCTCACCATACTCGCCGACAAGACAGAGTTGGTTGGTTTCAGGGTTCACGATAGCGATTTGTGTGCTTACTGGCACCATGCCCGAGTCCTGCACGAGAAGCGCATGTGGCTCTGTATCCGGGTCGACCGGCATGATGAGACCACGCCGGAGCGCGTTCATATCAAGATGCAATTCTATCGGTTCGATGCACATGTATGAACGCGACGCTACCATTGGATTCAGCACGTGGGAATATACAGTGTTGATTGCAGTCCTGTCAAGACTTGCGGGAGCAAAGTGCAAGCGGACTCTCGAGTCTACGTACACATTAGCAAACAATCACACATTCTAGGCGGATGTACTTACAAACGTCGGTTCGCGGTCGACCATCAGTAGCTATCATAAGGTTTTTCAACTCGTGCATAGACATAGCTTTTCCTGCTCCATGAGCCATAGCGTGGTCAAGCATCTGGCTAGTAGCATACGCGTCCTTGATCTTGTATCTTGATAGTGTTTGGAACAGTATGTTGGGGTTTTGTGCGAAATCGACAGGCGATACAAGATAGGTAGGCGCCGCCAGGAAGATGCCCATCAAGCAAGTGTGAACAAAACCGAGCCCAATCGTGCTTCGGACGCATCCAAGAACCGGTCTTGTGCTCGTCATCTGGCAAGTCTCTTTCTGGACCTTACACAGAGCCATGATAGTATTATGGCCTAGCTGCACAGCAATGCGTCTCTGATCTGGTGTCCAAAACGTCCAGATTAGTACCGGATAGCCAGGTTGCACCCATGCGGGCCGCATTGTCAAGCCGTGCTCTCTACAACCAGTCGACTGCTTAGGTGGCTTAGTGGTGTTGTACGTGCTCGGCAAGTTGACCTTTAGAATGACAGCGGACTGCTTGAGGTGCTGTGAGACTTGCTTGAGCTTAAGTACGTGGTCGACTTCTGAGTTGACCAGAATAGCTTTCACTTTGAAGTCTGCGATGATGTGGAGCAGAGCTGGAGCGTCCTCATTCAGCCGGTTCTGGTCTATCGGAGCCATTGGGATCGCGATGGCACCAAGACAGAAGCAGGCGTGAACAGCGAAAACAAACTCTTCCGAATGTGTGTACATCAGAAGAAGTTTGTCGCCCGCCTGAACTTTGACCTTGTTCTTCAGGTACATTGCCACAGCGGCAACCTTCAGGTCGAACTTCTTCCAGTTGACGCCCTTGCCTTCCTTTCCTCTACCGTCAATGGTGCAATATGATAGCTCTTCGGATTGACGCGATACGCGCCACTGCATCAAATCGTGAATGTTCGAGAACTGATTGAGAGGTGTTGAGGTTCGATCATCGATAACGACTTCCCGGTAGTCCACGCCAGAATATTGTTTGTCTTGCATTATGAGATAGTTTTGCCGCGCCATGGATGCTACTGGAGACCAGATCCCCCCAACGGGATCGTCGCCCAGCGCAAGGTTTTGTACAGCGCTCTCAACGCCAAACTTAACGTGGACACATGAGAGACAGCCGTTGTCGAACTCCTTCCGGCAGAGCATATTGCCAATCTCCCGTCGGCCATTCTTAACGACACGAGGAAGGGTATTTGGGGCTGTGATCATAACACAATAAACGCGTAGGTGGTGTTCTTGGTATAGAACCTCCATGCAGCGTTCAGATAGGGAATCCAGGAAGTTGATGTCCAGCTGTTGGGGTGGCCCGCCCGGGTTTGTTGGAGTGGTGGAAGCAGATTGCGTCTCAATCAATATGATAGGGAGGTATTCGCCATTAACATGAGCATCAAATGCGGAGCTGTTGCCAAGTCAGTATCAATCTTCAACAGCAGCGGGCAATACTCACCAGTCGAAGACCTTGGGCACTGTCTTCATGATGCTCACGACGAGGTGCTGTACGAAGAAGTATCTGTGTTCGGCTTCGAAAACTCCATGCTCTACCCACTCTACCCTTTGGCGGATTCGATCTTCATACAATCCTAGCACAAAGATCTTGCCCTCAACGATGAAACCCAGTAATCCAGTTCGAAGGAATTCTAACTCAAGTAGCTGCGGTGTCGGGCTTCCCTCAACGAATCGGTACGGGCGTGCGTGGAAAATTGTCTCAGTATGTTTCTGAAGCTGCCAGAAACCACCAGAGAGCGACGGTGAATCAACCCAGATCTCACCAATGGAGTACGGTGAACATAGGAGGTTTGTTTCAGGGTCGACTACTGCCAGTGTGGCATCCGGGAGTGGATAGCCAAAAGCGCCAACCCTCATTGTTCCAGGTTCATTCGTACGTTTCCGTGCTTCATCTCCCATAGCCACGACAACGACTTCATTCATCTTCAGAGCTTCTTTGTCTAGCAGGACCTCTGTGAGTTGATTTCGACTTTTCTTTTGGTCTGTTTTCTTGGTAGTGCCGCCGCCAATGAGACTCGTGTAACCATTGACAACACTCGGGTCCTCGACCTTCTTCTCCTCCTCCTCTTCCTCATCTTCTTCCATGCTCAATGGGCATCCCATGCGCTCTTCGCCACCTAGCCAGTCTCTTACAGATATGATCATGCCGCCGTGTTCGGGCAAGCATAGCATAGGTGCGATTACATCTCTTGCCCTGGGATTTCTCATTGGCCGTAGCCATCGGTCTCCCAAGATCTCATGAAACTCGCAGTCCACTGTCAACGTATCAATGAAGCATAACTTGACTGATGCAAAACTCGGCTCTGCACTCTTCTTGAAGTTCCGTGTGGCCATTGGATCTTGCTGGTAGTTGTATGCAGCACGCTTAAGACCGGGATAATCCGCCACCATAATCGTCGCCTTATACTTGGAAAGGAGATGTGCATAGAGCCCGGGAGTCTCGACTGACTTTGATTCTATCCAAACAGTAGTGTGGCCGCCATACACAGCATACAACACTCCAAGAATCATGCCAGCACTCTCGCGGGGGTCCAAATAGCTCAGAATGACTTCCGTGGGAGATGCTTTGGGTGCACTTGCGATGAAGTTCCCATTCCTGTCCCGCAGACCGGCGCTGAAGGTATCGGAGCTGGCACCTCCAGTTGGCACAGTAGAAATGGCAGCACTCAAACAGGCCATCTGGTGCATGATGGTCCGGTGGCTCAGGACAACACCACGCAAGTCGCCCGTCGGTGCTCGAGAAAACTCTATGTAAGCTACTTCGGGGACTTGCAGCGGTGGTGTATCGTCGTGCTTCTTGGGGTGATAGCTCCCGAACTCATTTGTTTTCCACCATTCGACCCCACTTGGCCATTTCAGACGATTTTGACTAATATCACGATGAAAAGCCTTTAGATTGTTGTCCGTTGTCAGGGCGAGATGCGCTTGAGTTGTGGTCAAAAGAAGAATGAGTTTCTGGTAGTCGTCCACGCTATTGATGGGGACTGCCACAACGCCAGCGATGAAGCAGCCCAGTAATGCAACAACGAATTCGATGATCTCTGTGTCCCTGTATACCAGCGCTACCCGATCGCCTCTGTACAAATTACTCTTATCTCGAATGACTTTTGCCACTTTCTCAGCGCGACTGCACACCTTCTCCCAAGCTATTGATGCCGTCTCTTTCCCTCTGGAATCAAGCACCCAAAATGCAGGTTGTCGAGGCTGCACGCGCCCTCGATGGCGTAGAACAGCTCCAATATTGTCAAACTTGGACATGAGGATATGAGGATTATGAGGGTCATAAACGTTGAAAGGGAGGTCGCGCGGTTCCAGTGGAAGTTGTGATTCTATGACTGCTCCCGCTGGGAGATCGCTCTGGGACATCATGGGAGGTGGAATTGCAATTGTGGGTGAAAATGCGTCCCCCGTCGAGTACCTGTTCGGGCCTCCATACGCATCGCCATTGTCCTGGATTTGCTGGCCCGTAAAATCCGAGAAATATCCTTGATGGGCTTCAAGCATGGTGCTCTGGCGGCTCATCTCAACATTTTCCGGTGATTCATATTGTTTTGGTTCATAGCCCGATTGAGTGTCTGGGTTGAAGGCATAGTCTGTGCCAGTCATGGTGCCATCTCGCGAGTAGTTGTATTCTGGGCTCTGCGATCGTTGAAGAAATGTCTCGCTACCATACGATGGCTGGCGCTGCAGGGAGTTGGTCCGTATGCCCAATTGTTTCTCTTGGAACCGCCCCACCTGGCTTGGGGGATACGCCATGTACTCTGACTGCCTTCCATTGTTCGTGCCGGGTGGGCCATATGAGGGGTCGGTGCGCGGAAGTTCGATGGAGGGCACATGTCGATGTGAAAGGGCGGCGAGCGATGCGGAGCGAGACCCTGAATCTTCACTATCGACTACACTGTGGAGTCGTAATCGCTGTTGCAGCTGGTCGGTTTCCTCGGGTCCAAGATATTGCGACAGGAGCACAGTGCGGCGCTTTTCGTACCTTCAAAACGTGTTAGCGCATGGTGTTGCAGCAATGCGACGGTGACAGGTGGCGGCGGAATAGTGGGAACAAGTGACAGTGACAGCGGCGACGCACCCTTTCTGTGTGATGTCGCCCTCCTCCAGCTCATGGTCGAGCTCCTGCAGCTTTGCTGCCAGCTCTGGGTTATCCGCCATGGCTTTAGCTTGCGGGATCGGGTGTGGATGCGGAGGTGCTTTCGCTACGGATGGATGGAGCGCGCTATGGCGATTCGCGACATATCAAACCGCGGCCGGCGCGGGCATGTGTGTGTGGAGGCTGAGGGCTGAGATTGGAGGTAGTTGTAATGCTGTTATATGAGCTATTGGTCGTGTGAATAGTACGGCGCGCACTTGGACAGCTGGCGAATATCAAGCTGTGGAGTTCAGGTACCACGCAGGGCAACAACTCGGGCCTCCATGACGCAGTGTCTTGGCCCGCCATACGGATCGACGATGCTTAGTCAGGGTTCGACTCCTTAAATACGGTATTCTTTTTCTCGCTCTTCTCTCTGCCCCGACACTCTTGTCGCACATCTAACAGAAACACGAGACAGGTGTCTGCTCCCTTGATGCGGTCCTACGCGCATCATCAGGCTTGTGAGAGTGAGCAAGATGCAGTGTGGTTGAGCGGTCGAGCGGTAACTCGGCCGAACCTTCGGAGCTGCAAATGTGAATTTCGAAATCACGTTACTGACTTCTGAGCCTCGGCCCGCCGCTTCTGGAAAGCACGACCCGCGACAACCAGCATCTGCGGTCGCGATTAGGACCCTTATAAAACATCCTCTCCTTAGCTATCCCTCAAGCACTTACTACGCGATTTCCACAGCTACAGTAAGGTCCTTCACCATGTCGACCATGGGCACGCTCATCCGCCCACGTCCCATCAACGAGTCGCAGTCCAACATCGAGAACGTCCTCGAGCTCACCCAGCTCTCCGACATCGATCCCGACCTGTTCACAAATGCCCGTCCCCTGTGGCACCCCCCGGGGGCTCGTGGCATCTTCGGCGGCGCTGCCATTGCCCAGTGTCTGAGTGCCGCTCAGAAGACGGTCCCTGAGAACTTCACAGTCCACTCAATGCACTGCTACTTCATCTTGGCCGGCAACTCAGAGATACCCATCATATACCACGTCGAGCGTGTGCGGTCGGGGAAGTCGTTCGCGACAAGGACAGTACAGGCACGCCAAAGGGGAAAGGTCATCTTCACCACGACCTGCAGCTTTGTTAGGCAGAACAGTGGAGGAGAGAAGAAGGTCGAGCATGCGACTCCGATGCCGGACTGTCCTGGCCCGGTGGAGGGTATGGATGATCTTGATCATGGAGGACAGCCCACGGGGCCCTTCCAGAGTCAGCGTATCGAAATTCTGAACAGTATGCCTCACCCAAGACGCACTCCGTTCCTCCTATTTGCACGTGCTAATCATCCTCAGACGACCTACCACATCCCCATCTCAAGAAATGCAGGCAATGGATGAAAGCACGAGGCCATATATCAGACGCTGGCGGCCACGAAGCACATCTCTCCGCCCTCGCCTACATGTCCGACAGCTACTTTGTCGGCACCATCGCGCGCGTCCACAAGTTATGGCGGTACTCGGCCGTCCGTAAGGGCAACACCAAGTCCAGCATCGACGAGGACGTGCTGAAGAAGCTACTCGCTATGGACGATGAGGACCTGAAGCGCGTCAAGTTCGTCGATCAAGCCGATCTGCATCGCATACGACGGTTACGAAATGGCGAAGATGTCGCTGAAGAAGAACCACCGCCTGAGATCGGGATGATGGTCAGTCTGGATCACAGTATTTACTTTCACAATCCCCGCGCGTTCAGGGCCGACGAGTGGATGTTCACAGAGATGGAGACGCCATGGGCTGGTGACGGGCGTGGACTTGTCTTCCAGAAGATGTATACAAAGGATGGCATTCTGATTGCCAGTTGCGTGCAGGAGGGTCTTGTTCGGCTACGACAGCCTGGCGATAGCAAGCTGTGAGGTCAACTGTATTGTATTGGTAAGACTCCCCTTCTCTTTTTCCCCGCCTGCTATGATTATCATACTTTTTAACCCTGAGGTTCGTCCGCTGAGGATCAAAAATAACAACAACAACACTCTAATTTTTTAATGAGCACCATCAAATGACACTGCTTCTCAAACTCTTCACGAGAATCATAAAGCTAACGTTCATGATGCAGGGTCTGGCGGGGAATCTCGTTCGCATTCGCCTTGATTATAGCGCTTTAGATATTTAGATATACTTCTGTGTACTTTGAATTGATTCTGTCAAAACTGTTCATATTGTTGATAGCGCTTGCGCAAACATTTCATTTTGTCCATGTCTTGTCCATCTATGATAGTCTTGCCATGGTGATTTTCCTGACTGAACTTGGAATCTCCCTAGTTGCCACTTCTATACTCTCAGATCGCTACCTAAAATCTATCAGCCTGAGTTTTCAGTCCCGCCAGTGTTTTGATTATGGATTTCTGAAGCTGATATATGTGTTGTAATCGAACACCAACTTTAGAGCCTCAAAATACCATACGACGTCCCTCCATGGGTGGCAGAAAAACAACTGTACTAAAAGGCATGAGGGGTATTTTGATTTTAAGTGGCTATAACTCCATACACACACTAAGTTTTACTATAACTTCGTATACGGTTATGTGCTGTGGTTACTTTTAAACATTAAAAACTCTTCCTACCTATAAATTACATTTGCATCGTTGCCTTTGCGCCTGATTTGTAGAGAGCCTACTTTTGTAGCGTAACAATGTCCCTTCTCCACAGCACCACCGTTATGCTCTCACCACTCTATAATACCTATAAACGATCTTATCCGCTCCTTAGAGCCGTACTACGATGTCAAGGAGTCATTATTGGCCTTGTGTCTGCTGTCCCGCGCAAATTTATGCAAGGTCACCTACCCTCGTGGGCACTTCCAATCAGACCAAATATCAGTCTTGGCTAGTGCGAGATGGCTTCGTGAGCTTCACGTAATCCATATGGTGTAATTTACTTGCAATATAGTAGAATCAGGCTAGTGTGCGCAACCAACAGATGGGCCGCTTGCGCCATTCGCATCGGTCCCGCCCCCAATCAGCGCTTGCGTCTATGCCGCTGCGACATCCACACCCTCAGCCATGACAGCAGACAGCTGATAGGTGACAAGGCTGAGCAGCAGCAGGCTTCGTTGCTGGGCTGCCAGACGATCAGACCTCCCAACCTCACACTCCTACGAACAACCCTCTCTCTTATCTCTCTAGTAACGACTGCAAATGCCGCGCTGCGCCGACTACACGGTGGGATGGATATGCGCGCTCCCGCTTGAATTGGCGGCGGCGCAGGAGATGCTTGACGAAGAGCACGATGACCTGGAGCGTGGCCTCGACGACAACGACGAGAACCTGTACGCCTTGGGATCAATAGGTGGACACAACGTCGCGATAGTATGCCTGCCAGCTGGACGAATTGGCAACAATCCAGCAACAGCTGTAGCGGTACAGATGCGGGCAACGTTTAAGGGGCTCCGGTTCGGGCTGATGGTGGGCATCGGCGGGGGAGTCCCCAGCGCAGAGACAGACATTCGGCTTGGGGACGTAGTGGTTAGCCAACCAAACAAGACTTTCGGCGGCGTCGTACAGTACGACTTTGGCAAGGCGACTCTAAGCGGGTTTGAGCGGACGGGGTTGCTGAACTCTCCGCCGCAGATACTGCTCAGTGCGGTTGCCAGAGTGCGAGCAAATGAGCTACGTGGTAGAAGCAAGGTATCTGAGCACATTGCCAAGCTCAGTTGCATTCCTGGATTCCAGCGCAGTAAGACGGGGCCTGATGTGCTCTTTGAAGCAGCATACAACCACGAGGGAGGGCGGATGTGCAATGCGTGCAGCACGGACAGACAAGAAGCGAGGCAGCCGCGCGACAGCGAAGAGGTAGTGACTCATTACGGAACGATCGCGTCGGGGAACCAGGTAATAAAGAATGCTGTAGAGAGAGATAGGGTCAGCGCAGACCTTGGCGGCATTCTCTGCTTTGAGATGGAGGCGGCAGGCCTGATGAATAGCTTCCCGTGCCTTGTCGTCCGCGGCATCTGCGACTACGCCGACTCGCACAAGAACAAGAGGTGGCAACCATACGCAGCAGGGACGGCGGCGGCGTATGCAAAGGAGGTGCTGTTGGTGATACCGCCAGCAGATGTAGCAAAGACTCGCACAGCAGAAGAAACAATGCAGACTGCAAGTAGTTAGTATAGCTGCTATGTTCTATGTGTAACGTAGTTAAAGCTAATGCCCCGACAGGGCGTGCAATATACTCTATCCCGTTCCTTAAAAACCGATCCTTTGTTGGAAGAGAAGCCGAGCTCGACGTGCTGAAGCAGAAGCTGATAGTGGATCGGACCTGCCAGAAGATGTCTATAGTAGGACTTGGCGGCACGGGCAAGACACAGGTTGCGCTGCAGTTTGCCTATGTGGTTAAAGAAACATGGCCCGAGTATTCCATCTTCTGGATGCCTGCACTAAGCATGGAGAGCTTCGAGCAGGCATGTAGGGATATGATAAGAGCGCTGCGCTTACCACAGGCAGCGGGCGAGGAAGACGCAAAGGAGCTGATAAAGCAGCATCTAAGTGCGGCGCGTGTGGGAAAGTGGCTGCTGGTGGTTGACAACGCCGACGACCGGAACGTCGTCATCGGCAACAGACAGTCAAAGGGTGTTGTCGACTACTTACCACAGAGCGAGCAAGGCGTGATCTTGTTCACTACTCGTGTGCGGGAGGTAGCAGTGTCACTAACACGCAGCGACTTGCTAAAGCTTGGTCCAATGGAGCGACAAGACGCGGTTAACTTCCTGGAAATATCACTCACAAAGGAAGTTTTCCGCGACAATGCGACCACAAGCGAGCTGCTTGACGAGCTAGCATATCTGCCTCTGGCAATCGTGCAGGCCACTGCTTACCTGAACATTAACGAGATGTCTATTGCTAGGTATCTGCAGCTGCTTCGAAGCACAGAGCAGGCCCTAGTAGACCTCATGAGTAGAGAGTTCCGAGACGACACGCGATACGAGGACTCGGCGAACGCAGTAGCCACAACATGGGTAGTGTCGTTCGATCAGATTCGCACACACGATGCAGTAGCGGCGGACCTTCTATTATTCATGTCGTGCATTGAGTGGAAAGCCATCCCGCGCTCTATTCTGCCTAGCGTGCAGTCAGAGGTCCGGATGGAGGACGCCATTGGCACGCTCTGCGGGTACTCGCTTCTGGCAAGGCGAGGTGATGGAGACTGGTACGACATGCACCGACTGGTGCACCTGGCGACTCGAATCTGGATCAGGCAGTGTGGCGATACAAGGGGAGTGGTTGAGAAAGGGACCCGGCATATTGCCAACGTGTTTCCACCTGTCAACCATGAGAATCAGACAGTGTGGAGGGGATATCTACCGCACACACTATGGCTGCTTGAGGAGAAGGAAGATTACAATATTGAGGAAAGATCCGAGTTGTGTCTTTTGGTAGGGCAATGCCTACAGGTAGACGGCAGGATCCCACAAGCAGTTAGGTGGCTTAAAGAGTCATGTCAACGAAGGGAATCACTTGATAAGGGCAATTCGAATCGGCTGT
This sequence comes from Herpotrichia juniperi, assembly GCA_014905255.1. Lineage (NCBI taxonomy): Eukaryota > Fungi > Ascomycota > Dothideomycetes > Pleosporales > Melanommataceae > Herpotrichia > Herpotrichia juniperi. The sequence continues at coordinate 329,858 of BLYF01000019.1, read as the reverse complement.
TGTCGCAACACATGCTTGGTATATCATACAAAGCAAACGGACAGATTAAGGAGGCAGTTAAGCTGCTAGAAGGTGTTGTCGTGATACGTGCAGAAGTGCTTGCAGAAGACCATCTTGATCGACTAGCG
>BLYF01000019.1:307240-328554 GCA_014905255.1 Herpotrichia juniperi | reverse complement strand
TGCAGAAGACCATCCTGATCGACTAGCATCGCAGCATGCACTTGCTATAGCATATCGAGCAAACGGACAGACCAAGGAGGCAGTTAAGCTGCTAGAAGGTGTTGTCGCAATAAAAGCAGAAGTGCTTGCAGAAGACCATCCCTCACGACTAGTATCAGAACAAAGTCTTGCATACTTATATAGAGAGGTAGCAGCTAATTTAGGCTCAGTCTAATCTGTGCTTCTTTTCCCTTGTTTGCTCTTACCCTCGTTTGGCTATCCTATTTCCGCCACCCATGGAGGAACGTTACAGTACAGTGTTTAATTTACTATTGCATACTTCTCCCTCTCACGATTCAGATCAATGGGAAAATAGAACTCGGCGGCGCGCCATAGTGGAGTAAAGCTATCAATTCAATAATCTACAGTCACAAAACAATTCCACTAGAAGTAAGCCCTACAAGCGAGGCTTGCAGTACATACCTCTTGTTGCCTATACTGTAAGGTTCTATGTGGTTCTGTAGAGCTTGCACTTTAATTTTGACGGAACAATATGTGCCATGATTGAATGCATTTTAAATGAAAATAAATAGATTGAGAAAAGAAAAACAGCGCGCAGTAACCTCCGCTATGCATAGAATGAGAGAACATCTTATTTTGTTGATGAAAGATGAAGTGATGAAAGAAGAGGAAAGTTGAAGGGCTCCTCAAATGAGATCAGACAGAGCTAGAACGAACAAAAACGTCGTATGACTGACACGATCAAACCACCAAACAGTACAGCCCAGCCAAGATACAATATGCGTGTGTGAAAAAGATCGAGCACTCCATGCTGCACCCACCAAACCAGACCCCCAAACATCACCCACTACGAGAACCCTACGCACCTAGAAACCCCCTCTCCCTATTCCGACTTCTCTCAATAGCAAATCCTTCAACCCGCACACCACAAAGGACGACCTGCATTTTCGCGCCCTCTGCCTCCACAGGCTCGACCCTGAGTCTCCAATGCGCCCTCTTGACAACCCACTCATGGCCTCCTCCCCCTTCCTCCTCATCGCTGCCATCACTCTGCGTCTGACTCTCATCTTTCAACGCACCACCCCAGATCCACTCGCTCTGCCCAACCTTCCGATCTTCGTCGTACTCGTACCGCTCCTCAGACACTCTGACTCTCTTCATGTGGCGCTCGCTAGCGACCCGTTTCACGCCTAAACGGCCTGATTCTGGATCGATGCCAAGCTCTACAGGTTCGTTGTCCATTTCAATATAGCAGTCTGAGGCGAGACGAACACGCACTTTACGCTCACTGACGCCTGAGTTGGCGGGAGAGACGGGTTGCGCGGCGACGCCACCACCCGAAGCCATCATCATGAGACCAAGCGGTTGTGTGGCTGGAAGTCCCATTTTCGAGGCTACAACCGAGAACAGGGATGTGATGCGCGCCATGGTATTGGAGTGGAACGTTGCTCTTATATTGAGAGATAGATCCTCTTTCGACGATGGCGTGGGTGCGAAGGCGGGGAAATGGAGTGTGGTCGATTCAGTAGAAGAGACTTCAAGGACAAGGATGTTCGTGTTAGCATGGTCGTCTGTATAGGGCCGGGCGTAGGATACAGTTCCGGCTCTGGATGTGTCGCTGTTGCTGATTGAGGGAGCAGGGCTATTGGATACGTTGGGAACAGGACCAGGGGACGCTCCTGATACGGAAGGCGCGGTGGATCCTGAGCCAGATGTGGAGTTGCTACGTGGTGCATCCAACTTGAAGGATATGCCAGATTGCCGTATGTCTTCTAATCGTATCAAAATTTCTGATTGATGCCGCTTGAGGTTGAAAGAAATGTCGCATGGAATCAGCTTTTGCTCCAAGCCCCTTAGATGGAAATAGCGCACGTCTCTCAGCAACTGAGCTCTATGCGTCTCATTCCTGATATCCACATTGTAACCCTGAAGCAACTTCACGATCTCTGCAAACGTGTCCCCACTCCTACTTGGCACCACTGGAGGTGAGATGGACGGCGGTCGTAGAAGCGCACTGCGGTCTAAGCCTGGGAACACTTCGGCAGGCGTAGAGAAGAACTGCGCAAAGCCTAACGAGAAGTAGTTCGGACTGTCGCCAGGCGACGAGAACAGATCACGTGGAACTTGGAAAGGTGTGCCGCCAATTCTAATAAATATGTCTGTGCTGAAAAGTTGTTTCGTGAGTCGAGGCACTATTGACCGTCAGCACCGTCAGCATCGCGCCGCCACCAACATATAGTGGCTGGATTGAAGTTCGTGTACTTACATGAATAGAATTGCGCATCTGCAAACAGGCGAACGAAATGCTCTCCGTCTTTTGGAACTATATGGTACCCTTGTAAATGTAATGCAATGTCTTTGAATGTATCTGGGTCGCGGTCGATGTACAGCGTTCTCAGGTCACCAGCTCGACCCGAGCTGGTATGCAGTTGCTCGCAGAAAAAATGGGAGAAGTATGAGGGTGCTCTAGAATTCTCAGCTTTCATGTTCTTCATAAGTGGGGAATGTTTGCAGGGAGCTGCTTACCATCGGATGAAATAGACGCGCCCGACAATCTAAACAGTTCTGATCCGATCTGAATTGGAAACACCTTGCCAGCCGGTAATGTGTCCTGTCCAGCTGGTGCTTCCGCTACATTCCTCCTCGGTTTCGATACATCGATGACTCTTCCTTGTGGTCCAGTCCCCTTGCTCGGTTCCTTCCTTCGCGACCCCTCATTGTTTGCGCTCGAAACTGCTGGAGGTGCAGATTCGCTGCCCGCTCGCGGGATAGTAATTTGTGTCATGGACAACCGTCGGGGTTCTGCCGTAGCTGTAACTGAAGGGGAAGTGATGGAGGCTGAGGACGAGGACCGCGATTTGTTCACGCGCTTCGCGGGGTTCTGCTGAAGCTCTGTGGAAAAGCTGGTGGGATTCGAAACTGCAGAATTGGGTTCCGATTCAGCCTTCCTCTTCATGCCTGTCTGGAGGCTAGATGGCCTCTGCGGGGGCTTGGGGGGCGGCGAAAGCGGATTCTGAGCGTTTGCCGAGGGTGCAACCAGGGGCGCGCTCTGAACAGGTTGAGGAGACTGGTATATGGTGTCTGCATTGACGACCGGGAGGGGTATAACGAAATCGTTGCTGTTACCGCCCTGGTTATTCTGGAGCTCCTGGACAAGCTCGCCCTGGGGTTCGTAGTGATTCGTGAAGTCTGGGAACTCGAGAGATGAATTCCAATCCCAGACAAGCGGACCGCCAGGACTGAAGCTATAGCCAGGAAACTGAGCTTGTGAAGCTTGAGGTGGAAGGGAGCTCTGCGCTGCGCCGAAGTCTGAGTATCTTATAGAGCCGTCTTGCATTGGGGCCTGATTCGAGGAGGGCGGCGCGCTATGAGCATTCGAGCGCTCCGCATCATAGCGGTCGTGCGATTGCTGGGGATACGGCGTCGACGTCGCGACGTCTGCTCCACCAAGCTGGTGGGCAAAGGATTGGTCAGGGCTTTGAAACCTGAAGTCTCGTGGGTTGGCGTGGCCGGACTGGTCAGGCATATAGGCTAGCTCGCCTTCGCAGAGTTGCCGATACGCACTCGTAAAATTCTTCGGTGCGCGGAGGGGGAAAGGGAGCGGACGACCTTGGGAAGGTGCTGATCGATAAATGAGTAAGGTCGCCAAATATCACACAGGGTTCCCAGCGCAGAGTAGCGCGGGAATGTGTAATCCGAGTCCCTGCGAGTCCGTTGCTAAGTAATCGACGCGCAACAACTCGCGTACAGAGTAGTGCGGCTTGAATTGAGCGCTGATGGGGGTGAACGGCGGGGGAGCTGTTTTGGTGGGGATGTCAGGGGTGTGATGTTAGGTTTCGGTGATGTTTTCGCGGGGACCATGCTGAGCAGCATGCCAATGGATATATACTTGCGCGGGTACGATGCTCATCTCATCCGCCTGAAGATCCATCGCGACTCCAACGAGGCGCCTGGGTGACCAAGCGTTGGCATAACTAAGGGTTTCTGGAAGTGACCAAATGCAGCGTTAGGGCTGAGCGGGTGCTGACTCCAGCGCCGTCCGCTCGCTAGATATTTGAGGCTTCACACGCACGGCAAGTGGCAAAGTACGCATCTGACGTGAGGCTCTCGCGTCTTATCGGTGGGCCCGTGAGCAGACATGGATACAAATCAACAAACAACACAATGCAAGCTCTGTGTTTAATCATTACTCTATATGCCTACATAACACAGTCTAAGAGGTAGCCGCCGCAGGCCAGGCTCATAGCTGCCGCGACCTGGAAAAGGCTGCATACGTGACATACTCCCATGCAGTGCCTTCAGTACTGCCACCTGCGCTCTATGGCGATTGCGACTTCAGGTCGGAAAAGGGAACATAAGGCTCGCCACTAGCCTCGGCGACCCTGTCTCCAGCCCGCTTGTACGCTTCCCTGGCTTGCATTCTTCGAACCCAGTGGTAAAGCTTAGGGTAGGAATCATCACTGAGCGGGGCTCGCTGAACTGCTCCCTCGAGCGCAAAGATCATCATAATATCTGCCCCTGAGAGATTCGCGCCGCAGAAAAACTCGCCGTTGTTCGGTGAAGTGGTTAGATAGTCCTCGAGGAACGTCAGATTCAACTTCAACGCGGGGTTGATAAATTTGCTGTCGACTTGTCCGGCTATCATCCTGGTGATAGGCTTGATGAAGAAGGGAACTGGCGCATTGCGGATGTCTTCTTACTGTTAGCGTTTGTGCAATGTCCTTCGTCGTGTCAATCATACTGGTTATCACGAGAGCAAGAATGAGAATAGTCATGAAGCTCCCCTCCGTATAGTGCATAAGATACTAACTTCTAATTAGCGAACGGAAAAGAAAACATCCCAAATAGGAAATAAGCTCGACCAAAGTAGATGAATAGACGAAGCGACAATTCAATGGCTTTGTCGTGGCGATGAACGCAACACATGAATATCGATATATTTTGATCCGATGTATTGTCGTCGTTCGAAGTGGCAAAAGAGAAAGAAAAAACTCACTCGATATCTCAACCACTCCTCAGTCTCCGCTCCAACGACTCCATCTTTGCCCTCCGGATAACGTTGAGGAATCAGCGAGCGGCCGAAGTGCTCGCAAAGATACTCGACAATGGCACCGCTTTCTGCAATGATTACAGGCTTTTCAGCTCCAGGTGCAAGCACTCCAATAATGGGAGACTTCCCCAAAGGATGGATGTCTTTGAGCTCTTGCGGCGCCAACCAGTCTGTTCCGCGCTTGTAGACCTTCAGCTCATACTCAACTTTGAGCTCCTCTAGAAGCCAGATGATGCGCTGAGAGCGAGACTTGTCGAGCCTGTGTGCCTTGTCAATATAAACTCGGTGCTGAGCGGACGGATGGTGTTGATTCCGAACTCTTGTGTAGCTCTGATGATGGCGGTGTGGTGGGAACAAGAGTATGGTTGTGTGGCTGTGCTAGGCTGCGGCTTACCAGTAGACTGTAATCTTCGCACCTTGCTGGTTGGCTTCTGTAGACATGGCTTGGCTGGTAAGGAGTTGTTTTTCGAATATTTACACGGATTGAGATGTTGAAGTTCAAGTTTTAATGTAGGACGATCCGAATGCCGAGTGACGAAATGGACCGCGGCTGCGCTTTAAGGCCGGGCACGGAGGAATTGAAAGAACATCGGCACGCCGACTCCCCATCATCGCTAGATATTTCCGTATTAGGTAATCAAGCGCATCCTAGAAGATTGGCTATTATTCTCAAGTACTGCATATGAACCTGTCCAACTGACGTTTTATGCGAGGCGAAGGAAGGGGGAGGAAGAACAGGACCAAAGAGTTCCGATCTTCACCACATGATACAGAGACGGGAATAGAATTGACTGCAGCAACAACTTCCTTTACTTCAAGCTCGCAGCTGATATACCGGCTTTGCAGGTGGTCAGATGTTGTGGTGTCACGAAGATGCATGTGGTATTTGCCAAGGCACTATTGCTAACCAGAGACCGACCTCTAGTCCGAAAGTGAACTCGGGAAATAAGCCCTTATTAAGATCTTGCGTTTTTATGGCTACGCAAGGAGTTGAGCTTATTTTTTCTTTTGTGCAGAGCCCTTTGTAGGTGCTACTGTGCACTTCGTCAATTCTAGCAAGTTATTAACTTTGTGCTACATTGTTGCAGTGTGCTGAGCGGTGAAGTACGATGTCATCATCATGTTTTACGCCTTCGTCATGTCGCAGTATCGCAAGCGGCTCAAGTTTATTGATGGGATTTAAAATCTGAAGAGTCATTGCACAGGCCCTGTTCCAGCGCGATCTAACATATTGATCTTCTCGGAAATCTTCTGCTGGGGATTATAAAATGCCCCTATCTTATTCCTGGATGAAGTCAACGCCGTCAGAAACCCCAATTCTTTGACATTTGCTGCTGTCCTCGAACTTCACAAGCGCTTCGAGACCTTTTTAATGCTTTTTGGGAGCCCAATTGACAATACTTGGCCGGATGTTTTCTCATTTTTGTAGTTTGTAGAAGGACACAGCATTTGACCGAAGTAGATGATGCTGCAGCTGCTAGAAACCCCGGATCAGAACCGCTCAGGCAGATTCAAGCCACCCTCTGGACAGCAATTTTTTCGCCTTGTCCAAATACTCAACAGCTTCGTGTTGAGGCGGCTAGGATCCACGATAAACCTGCCTCCTCGAGAAGAGCATGCGGTCAGATTCAGCCTCGACCAATGCGAGGCAGACATGTCAAACGAAGCCTTCGAGAATTATATTATCGCTATGCGCATCTCCGGGTCGGAAGGCAGCAGTAAACGAAAGAAAAAAAAGGGCGCACAATTCAGAAAATTGACGCATGCACTACAACACGCCTGCCATCCCAAGTTGGTAGACTTCATGGAATATATTCACTTCTCACATTAGAGTTAGGACGACATGACCCCTGAAGATGAAGACGTGCTCTACGATGCCGATGCTATCGCGAAATGGTCAGAATGGTGGGAGATGCTCAAGAGCGACAATAACTGGCACTCTTCACGAATTATGGCGCTCATTGACGCCTTCAACAAGTTGCGTGACCTCGACCCTCATACTCTGTCATCATCTTTGACGAGAGCGTCTATTTCTTGGACATTGTCGAAATCGCCTTTGCCGCCATGTATGAATCAGTCCAGTGACTTCGATATGACGGCCGCAAGACTCCTGTCAAGCATGGCAGCATCTTGACCTAGTTCCAGAAAGCAGATGGCTTCAAAGCCCTCTTAATGTCTCGTTCAGTTGGTGGCCTCGACCTCAACATTTTTGGCGCCAACGTCGTAATATTATGCGGGCCCTGGTGGAAGAAGGAGTGGGAGGAACAAGCCATGAAGTGTGCTTATCGACCTGGACAGAAAAGACCAGTCACCTTCGTAAGGCTGTTTGCCGAAAACTGCGATGCCGAACACTACAAGGCAAAAGTACGTGATCATAAGCACAGGTTCAACATTAGAGTCGTGCAAGCAATTACTAGGGGAGGTGACGAGAGACCGCAAGTCTGGGACAACTTTCACTAGAAACGTCGACACCAAATTTTCGAGGACGCTTGTAGACATTTCCATCGCTTTCGTACATGGAACAAAAAATGACCCATGTCCTTTCTTGGTGGGAGCAGCTGTCATCGTTATACCAGGCCGTTCGTGTTCACGACGCTAAACAATGTCTCACATATCTTAAAAGCCCCACGTTCATTCACTAAACAGCAGTCCCAATGGTCCTGTCACTAAGCTCTCTAAATCTCCAGTCTCAACAGCCTCAAGCATCGCTTTCCCAATATGTACAATATCTCTCGTGCCTTCCTCATCCGTCCACTTCATCCGCGAGTAGAAGATGATATGTACAGCAAAGTGCACAACAAGTCTGATCTTTTCATCCTGATCCAACGGTCGTTCAGCAAGGTATGTCGTCAAAAATACTTCGAACATTCCCTTGTTGCCGTGAAAGCGATCGAGCAGCCATGAATCTGCAGCAAATCGCCCGACATCTGTGGCGCCATTTCCTACATGAACGTTCTCCCAATCAATGATTGTCAATACTGGAGCGCGTAGCTTTATTTCACCAGCTTCTCTCGTTGTTGGGGTAGAATCTTGATCCTCGAGTTGGATGTTGGATGGCCAAAAGTCACCATGACAGAGACACGGTTTGTCTGAAGCAGTTCCGGAGCCGAATTTGGTGTTGATGCGCTCCCCGAGCACAGGATCGTACCCATGTTGTTTGAGGACAGAGGCTACACCACCGTACGTGTACTGAAAGACGAACTTTGCAAACTCACCATTGAACTTCTTCTTGATAAATTCCAACGTTTCTGGCTGTGAAGTCTCTTTATGCAGCCGCGCAAGCCAAATGCCTGTCCTCCTGCCTAGCAGAGGGATATCAATTATTCCATTTGTTTTGTATGTTTCTTTCAAGTCTTTCGATCCCGCGTCAGACATATGTATAATATGCTCTTCCGGAAAGTAATTGTAGATTTGTGGCACGCAAACGTGCTCATCCTTCAAGGCCATATTTGGTACAATTGTCAAGACCAGGTGCTCACAATCCATCCTTTCAAGAGATAATGGGATATCAGGCATAATGCGGATAAATGGTTCTGCATGTTTGATGATGCTTTGCTTTCCGTATAATGTCTTGATTCTCCAACAAAAGTTTGCTGACCCTCCAGCAACGACCTCGATCTCATGGCAAGGTATGTCTTTCAAGGAGAGGAATTGGCGAAGTTCTGATTCGGTGGTAATTGGCATGATATTGATTTTAGGTGAGAGCGATGAATGGTATAACAGTAGCGTAGACATTGGAACACTTTGTTAAAGCCGGCTCAACTTCGGCGTAACTTTCTGCCCAAGCTGCCCCACTACTACTTAGCGTAACACTTTACTATGTCCCAGACGCAGTTCTATTGCCAATCCTTTAGCAGTAAAATGACAAATAAATTCAACCGTCAGATATCATTAGCGATGATTTTGTGGAGCTCAATGACTCATTTCGAAGGTATCCCTGTGAGACGGGCTTGTTTACTTTTACGAGCGAAAATGCGCCAGTGTTTGACCTCTGCTATAAAAAGCCTCACCGGTCGCGTCGCAACTTCTCGACCACAACCTTCACACAGCGACAACGGCAACGTCCTCACAGTATCACGACATCGATAGCAATACCGGATTCAAGTTATCAGAGGTGAACGAGAGAATCCTGTTCTTGCAGCGCTGAGACTCAGCCAGATTTCAGCCCAGCCTTTGTAAGTACCAAACCCAAAACATAGCCCAATTTTTAAATCCTTATTGCTATAGGCATTCTACAAAACGAAGTTATAGATCACGTACACACCATGGAGGAGCGCGCTATGATAGAGCCCGAGACAGCACCGTGGGGTCTGAGCACCAGTGACGCAGATTTTAAAAAGCTTAAAGCTGGGTTTGAAGCTCAAGATATGGACGACAAATGGACTATTTCACTCGCAGATTTGGAGAACGGTAATAAATCTATTACCATTACTCGAACCTGGACAGGAAGGAAACACTACATACTTAATGTAAAGCCGGGGAACGGAGATAGCGGTGTGAAAATCGAAGCTATCACCTGGGAACAGAATAAGGGTGGAATTTATATTTCAGAAGAGCAGGGCAAGAAGGAAGCCGTGATTCTATGCAGAGGCATTCTCGATTGCCATTTTGAGGCGCTTCCACATTATGATGACTCGCTCTTGTGGGATCATCCTACTGCTAGGTTAGATGCGGACTACCTCACAGAGAAAGAGAAAGATCGTCAATTATCTTTGGCAAAAAAGGAATCTTCTAGCTCATAATTGTATAAAAAAAAAAGGTCTATACAATCCAAGATACTGTCCCCATTTTGTTAACGAGTTTTGAAAATAGAGTAAGGCATATGGGTCTAAATTATCACGAACAATGAACAAATGATCAAGCTTTATTAATAGTTCAAGGTGCTTAAAATTTGATTGAGATTATAAATAACATATTAAAGCAGATGTTCTACGTATGTGGCGAACGCCAAGAACCAGTCGGAAATACTTTAAAACTAAAAGTTTGTAAGAGGTCATAACATCCCGATCATCCTCACTGCGGAAGGAGGAAGGAAATTCACTTCCATCAGACAAGATTGATGACCGGCTCGCCCGTATCATGGAAGTATCCGGTGTATTTGTGCTCGTTCGGTGCGAAGTTGTGCCCCTCAGCACTGAGGTGAACGTAGGAGACCCTCACCCGAGGAAATCCCTATTTGGCCGTTGCGCCAGAAGCAGGCCATGGACCGTCTTGTACGCCCTGTAGTGGTGGTTTGGCTCCAACCAGATCGAGGGAGCCCACAATGTCTCCCCATACTGCAGCGGACCGTAGTTGGTATGTATGTTTACACAGGTCTTGGCACGAAAAATGAGACTGGGTGCATTCGTTCAGCCATTCGCAAAGCAGGCCAAAAGTACGAGGATCAGTGACGTTGCAGTTAGGAGGTCTGTCAGGAATTTATTTTACCAGCAAGCTGTCTGCTCATGTAAGCGTTGAAGAAAGAACAGTAATGTTAGCTTGAGAAGCATGCCATGCTCGGGAGTGATTGAAATTTTAACACGACTAAATTCCCAACTGCTCCGGGGGGCTCGTAAAAGGAGATTACAAATCGATCAGGAAGAGAGGAGGACACTTCTTCCTCCATATCAATATAATTAAACCTTTCGGCATTGCTAACTCCTTGACTCTTGCGATTGGCCAATATCTCTTCAAACGAATGTCCAGCCTTTTCGTAGTATTTTTTCAAGACTGGCATGACCCACTGACACAACTTGCAGCAACCGGGTTCAGGTACCTCCACAGCGAGGAGATAGCGCTCAGAGTGCGGTTTACGCTCGTGGTGCGAAGTAAGTCGCTGGAAAAAGTTGCCACGCAAAAAAAAAACCACGCCAGGTCCTGCACACATCTGGTGTCTCGAACTGTATCGCGAGTTCGGATGGCTTGCAGCACCAGGGGAATATTGAAATTGCTTCTGGCGCGGTTGAGAGGATTAACGCAATTTGTGGACCTCTTGTCATGCGCTTGATGGCATCTTTAAAACGGTAAGGCTTTGCCTGGCCACCGACTTTGGATCTTTGGGATGAGACTAAAACAAAAATAGAGCTAATAGATCAACAAACAGTCTTGATATCGCAGGGTTGAAAGGGGAAGGATGATCACTGACTAGGGTAATTTATATAATAGAAGTCATACTTTGGAAGACTCTTGTGTTATATCTCATTAATGCTCTACTCTTTATAGCTGATGATTAAAAAGTTTCGCCGCGATAATATTGAATTTTCACAGATTTTAGCGCTGCTTATATCATATTTATCATGCTGACTTTTCATTTCGTATATGTGTTATGAACGATCAGTATAAACTACCTAACGCTTATTACTGCGTGGCAAGCCACCGTAACGAGCCGCCGCAAATGCTTTTCAACATAACAAACCAAACAAGAACCTTAAGCCATATATATTCTCGGGATAGTAGCTTTAAATCATGAACAACACTCCTTCTTAATATTATCTTAAAATTGCGCCTGCTTACGCACAATACCACGATTCACCTCAGGCAAAGCACAAGAGCGTTGCTCGGGGAGCCTCGGACCCACTGAAAGCAGCGTCTTTCAACGCAGTCCCCGGTTGATAGGGAGAAGATCTAGTCTTCTAACTGCAGATTGTCTTTCATTAAAATAATTAGCTATAGAAGAACTAGGTTGCGATCAGTTGCTAAGCTAGCGATTTCTTTTGGACTAGAGCCACTATTAATCTTCGGGTCAAGACGAGAGGAGGTATACTCTATCAGCTCATTCCAACGGGAAAAAGCAACTCCGTGAAGTCGAATAGCCGATATCTCACCTTCCTCAGCCCAGCTCCATCCACGTTGTCTCATTCTCTCGAGCTGAGTTGGCGATGGAGCTATAATAGGCATAAAGTTAGCCCCTTTAACGAGCTATATCGTGATGAATTTACCTGCTCGCCAGTTTCTAGTAGGCTTCAATTGAATTGGTTGCGTCTCCCCGGTTTTGTCGTTCTCTATCATTACTTCTGGTATTGCAGCTAGATTATCTGTCTCAAGAAGACGAGAGTCCAAGACTGCGGCTTCGATTCCGGATGAGTTTTCTGATGGAGAACTTGCGGCCTCCTTGAAGAGTGGCGATATATTATTCTCATGCCGTGTGGTCGGGTCTACAAGCCCTCCAAGTGGGAGAAGAACGTCTCAAGGGGAGACGTCAATTGGGCCAAATCCGAGGCGAAAAGCGTACTGCCTTTTGCTTGCCAGTCTTGATGCAAGTTGAAAGTCAGGGGTCATGAAGGTGTGACTTTTCATAAGTTGCAAGAACCTGTCAAGCAATTCCCCATGGATGAAGTCTAACATCTCGGTGGGTATACTTCCTTGGCATGAAGTTAGGGAGCGAATTATGGAATCGAGCAAAAGCGCGAGCCATTTTGCAATATTAATAAGCTCCTTTGATGTTATGCCGTTAAGGTTGTCCCTCGCATCAGCAGTATGAAATGTCAACACCCAACTACAAATAAGCATAGCTATGTCATCATGGGGAAATGGAGCTCGTGCAGGCATGATAACCGCCATCGAATGTGCGACATCAGCCCAAGTCAGTAAGCCATCCCAAGGACCTATGCTTTTGTATACCACTGTGGCGGGTATGCGTATAAAAATTGCCTTATCGTCGTTGGAAACCTCAACCAAGACCCTTGAGAGCGCATCATTCGAGAACTTCGACACCGCAACTCTTCTTTTCTCTTGATCAATGTCCCTTGACTTAGACCAGTTCGGACACCACGATGGAAGCGAACTGTCTCTTCGCGATAAACTACCAAACGCAGCTGCATGTTCCATTAGAGTATCTAGGTGGCCAGAGGAAATGCATGATGCTGCGAATCGAACGTAAACAGTTTTCCAATTCAAGGAATAATCCACAGTTACACTAGGCTTGATGCGTTTGGGCCGGTTTTCCCAACTTTTCTGAGGGTTTGTGCGGGCCGAAAATGCAACCAGTGCGAAGATTCTATCTCTGGAATCGGAACATTCACATTCATGGAAATCCCATAGATTGGTGAGAACATCTCTCGAGAGGTCGCTCAGGGAGTTTGCTATCCTTAAGGCGGTCTGTGCCTTGTTATCGAGTAGTACATCGAAGCCGGCAAGGTCCATTTGATATTCGACGAACTTCTGGAATCCTATTGCTGACCACTTCCAAGATATCTGCTCATTGCCACAATGAATTCTTGCTTCGCAACTTAAGGCTAATTCCTGCAGCACCCAGCGTCTTTGAAACCATGGTCTGTGGAGGAACTGCTGAATTGGTTCCATTGAATACTTGCCAAAAATCTTCAGGACCATGGGTTTTGCCCATAATGGATCAAAGCGGCTTGGCGAGTGGGTGGGAATTGCCAGGCTTCGAAAGAAGGCAAAGACGCCCGCAACGTCTTGATCCTCGTTGCCCATCCAGACCAAAACCTTCCTCGACTGACTGTATATCTCTCCCATCCTTTGGACCTGCTGCCCTACCTCTGTTTTGTCAAGCTAATTCAGGGAAATGGCATCAATCTATAGATTTATTGAGCTTTCCGACTTCCGAACCGCCGCAACATTGTGTCCATGGTCGGCGTGATTTTCATAGTCCAGCTCCCATCACAGTGCAAATCCTGCGAGAATGTACGGCCGCTTCCCCAGACATAGGAGATAGCATGGTAGTAGTTGAGATGTTTCTCTCTTGACCAGGCGAGCTGACTCCGATCTGCATGGACTATGTCGCATTTTAGAGGGCCTGTAAAGGAGTTAGACGGATGGACCTGGATAATTCTGATCCATTCTGGGCCTTCCAGAGGACGGTAATTGTATTGCGAGAGCGGTATGTGCAGAGGCGAGTCATCCATTGCGCACAGTGTGAGTAAAGCGACTGGGAAACTAATTGTGCCAAGCTTCAGCAGGTCAGACTTCCACCTCGAGAGCGTTGTCGAAGCCCACATGGCGAAGCTCGTGGCCGGAAATTTGAGTTGTGGATCATAGTTATTCGGTGGACGTAAGGTCAGACTTCGATCGTACGGCACTCTCTCAAGAACCCGCCAATAGCAGAGCTGTAGGACTCGGGATTGTGTGATATTGCGGGGCTGGATGGCGTGTTCCTTCACGCAGGGAAATCCAAGAGATTTTAGTCTGTCGAGGCATACTGCGAACTAGAGAGTCTTCATCGACAAAACTGATATATGATAAAATACTTACATGAGGAATTTGTAATTGTACGAAATGCCAATAGCCAAAGCATTATCGGTCGCAAAGTACCGCCCCGTGACAAATGAACTGGGGCAGCCTCATGTACGGCGCCATCATAATTTTCGCTATTGTTTATTACGTCATTTGGGGTAGACATTCGTACAGCCCGCTAAGCGAGCAAGTAAAGCAGGTGGTGGTGGCCGACGCCTTTTACGTGGTTTCGGAACGGCCTGAGCAGGAAACAGAGCATCAGGCTATCCATGTTACGCGCGAGAAGCACATGGAGTAGACTTCCCTTCGTCAGTTTCTTGGCGGACCGGGTGTTTTAGTAACTTTAATCGAATGCGGCGACACACTTGGCGGTGATAGTCATATACGGAATAATACACAGGGTTTGATTGGCAGAGATATCAAGACTGACAGTAGTTAAGAACTAATGCTATTAGATAGTCTTGAAAGTGCTATTCCACTTAGATAGTACTAGCCAGCAACACTTGGCTTTCATGCAAACCACAAGGTCACAATGTCGTCGCAGCCATCATAACAAGCATTCCAAATGCATCACCGCTTATCATCCAAGCATTCAAATCTTTCATCCTCCCGCCAGTTACCTTCCCCTTCCCAAGATCCACCAAATCCTTGAACCTCATATAGCTTCTCCCTTCCCTTGCACTCAACATCTTATCGTATTCTTGTCTCCACTCTTCCTCTCCGTCAGCCTGCCAAAGCTGTTTGTGCGCTGGTAGTGGGAGAACCGAAAGCCCGACGTGAGATTTGGCTCTTTGCTCCGGCTTGATGTCGAATAATAGGTAAAGAAGGAAGAGCAGCGTAACAGTCCTGTCCTCTTGTCAATAAAATAGCCGTTTAGCAAAAGGGGGGACATAAAGAACCTTCGTTTTGATTCCAACAACACCCAATCCTGCCAATCCGGGCGCCAGCCTTCTACTTCACCCACGCAAAGTAATTGACGTTGCTCAGCTTTGATCGCGATTTTCTTCAAAAAGAAATGTTAGATTTGCGATCCTATATCCGTTCTCTAAGTTGGGATATCTTACCGTCATCACACGAACAAGTTCGTGGTCGAAGTCGACGGAAAATGAGTCCTGGTCGAAGATTCTGAGGAGAGTGAATAGGGTGATCGCTTGCAGCATTGAAAGTATAGTCCAATCATCCGCATCTTCAAACTCTTTCTCGAAGCGGTCTTTTTCTGTCGTTATAGCGCGCCAGATGAACGGAGTTGTTGCCGCTGTCTTGTTGGCATAGAGAGAGATGATCGATTTACAAATTTCCAGTGGAGCAGAAGAGGGGAGAGCAGGTCCTCGAATTGGTAGGGAGACGGAGTGGATAAATGGGGGTAAGCTAGAATTTGCGAGAAGTGTGGCGTAGGATTGTATGCTTTGCAAGAGGAAAGTTCGGCCGATTTGTGAGCCGGTCGAGGTGTGAGAGTGAATAAAAGGGCTTCGGGGCGAGAGAAGGGATCTGTATTGAGATTGGTAGTCAAAATCCACCGGCCGGAGGACAAGGTAGGGAGTGTGGAACATGCAGTCTGCTGGTATTGAGATTGTTGACTCGAGGGTTAGTGCTGGTAAAAAGCCTGACGATAACCAGTCGAGGGAGAAATCGTTGCCCGAGCCATTGAAATAAGAATTGGCAGCAATATTGGAAGCTTCAAGTTCTTCTCCACCCTCAGCATCTGGCTCCCACTCGAATCCGATGTTCAGACACAAGGGATCTGGTGCCACGGTCGGGGCTTTTAATTGGCCGACATTTGAGTCGAGCAAAGCTTGATTGTCACAACTCAGAGAGCTGTCCCACGAGCTGTCATTTTGACCTCCTAGTTCCGAAGTTTCGACAGGCTCCCTCAGTGTTGGAGATGCAGGCTGCAGGGCCAAGGTTTCACTCCGCCGAGTCAACTCGTACACACAAACCAGACCTTTGTCTATGCAGCGACAACATCGTGGGAATTCTGAATTGCACTTTATCTTGGCCTTTCGACACACCGCACATGACTTTCTTAAAGCTGGAAGATTGTCCCCTAACTTCTTACGACAGTATAGCACGTGGCGGTTTCGTGATGGCCCTAGAGGTTGGTTGTCAGCCGCGGACCAGGGCGGAATACCTAACAAAAAGCCAGGACATGTAAAAAGGGAAGCTAACGTTTCGTGAACACCCTGGAGCAGATATTGCAACGGAACGGTCCGGAGTCTAAGTTATTCTGCTGGCCGGGATTTATAGGGGTTATCTCCACAGGCAGATCCATTTTGGCCCAATATAGGATTTTCGACACGTCGGTAGTAGCCCCAGTCCGGCAGCAGTCCGGCCATACAAGATGCTACAACTTTTCGGAAAAGCTGTTATACTGTGCATGGAGATGAAGCCGGAGTGGGCGATGACAGATCGCTGGCGCACATTGCTACGCTATACCTCTTTCGCTTCGACCATTTATTAGTCACCTCACCAGCATCTCATCGAACCGACTTGAATCTCCTCTCAATAATCCTGAACAAAGTTTTTCATTTCTTCTTCAATATTTTGACTGAATTGAACAGGGCGGTGCGATGTAGCAAGTAACTCCAAACCGTCGATTCATGGCCGGTTATCTCCGGTCGTGCATTGTGGTATTTTGTCGATTTTCCGTGTCGCTTTTCCACCGACACACAATCCCGATGGCAGAGTTCCCTAACCATCACTATCTTCAGTGCAATTCGGATTTTTGTTGCATTATTCCTGTTTAATCTGCGGAAATTTCTGTCGTGTTCAAATTGTCCTCGCAGCTGTATTTAAGATGGCATTCAATCCTCTTTCTGTTATTCACCTCATCAACTACAAATTTCAGTCGTCTTAATCCTATCAAGCTTATTGTAACTTTGAAAAAATCTTCATCGATACTTCTTCATCGAAACTTATCATGGCAGGAGATCTCATTCTCGTAAGACCCCCTTTCAAACGGTGTTGAAGAAGGATTGCTCACATTTCCCAGATCACCGGTGTATCTGGATTCATTGGATTTAAGACGCTGATTCTTGCTCTCGAAAGTGGATTCAGAGTACGCGCTGTTATCCGCAAAGCTGAACAGGCGAAGAAACTCGAGTCTCATGGTCGTGTCGTACCCCACATCAAGAATCTCGAATGGGTCATCATTCCGGATCTTTCAAAATCAGACTTATTCGATCCTCACCTTGAGGGTGGTGTCACTGGTATTCTTCATGTTGCGTCCCCACTTGCAAATGAGGTAAATACATATTTGTCATCTACTCCATCAAACAGACGCTAACCTGTCCCAGACCGATGATTACGACCGCGATATCATCTCACCTGCAGTACAAGTGACTCTAGCAGTCCTCAATGCTGCTCACCGCACTCCCTCAGTCAAGCGGGTAGTCATTACTTCCTCAGCTGTCACCCTCGTTTCCTACGCCTGGATGTTCGGTCCTGCACCTCCCACCCCAGACCTCACAGTCTTCACCGCAGCCGACATCAATCCCAACCCTGCAAAAGCATCCTCGGCAATGGAAGCTTATTTTGCATCCAAAACTCTCTCGCGCATCGCCACAAAGGAATTCATGGAGAAGGAGAAGCCGAGCTTTGAATTCGTCAATCTCCTGCCGACAATGGTTTTCGGGCCAGATGAACTGGCTACCAATGCTCAGGAACTGATGACGAACGCTTGCGGATTAGTGCTGGGAGCGCTCAAGGACGTCAAAATGCCTGAGATGATTGGGGCAACGGTACATGTGGACGATGTAGCGAGGGCGCATATAGACGGCTTGAAATCATCCGTCCCGGGGAATCGAGACTATATTTTGAGCTCGGATGTTCCCGAGGGCATCTCTTGGGAGGACGCGGAGAAGGCTGTTAGGAAGAGCTTTCCGAAAGCCGTAAGTGAAGGGATTTTGAAGTTGGAAGGTAGCATGCCTTTGAAACCTTGGAGGTTGGATACTAGAGACACGGAGGAGGCGTTTGGCTGGAAGCCTATTACTTTTGAGGAGACGGTGAAGGAGCTAGTTGAGCAGTACTTGGGCTTTGTAGAGGTGGAGAAGAAGTAAGGTTGGTTTAGGACTTTCCCTGCAAGTGAGCCAATCGCTACGGGTTGCTCTTTTATCTTAGATTAGATTAGACGCGAGTTTATAGAGAGACCATCTTCAATCACACATCCACCGCATCCTCTTTGCACCATCCTTTGTAGCCATCGATCGATCTTGCAACTTCAGCATTTTCCATCTTCACTCACATTTTCGCGCGGAAGATATCAACTTTGAAGGAAACAAAATATCGAGCTGCTGAGATTGTAATGTAAAACCTTTGATTGATTTGATCTTCTTTAATGGTCATTGGAAAGAAGGAAAAAGAGATTGGAGAGGAAAGAAAGAAAGGCATAGGATAAACGCGCTGCTATAATATCTGATGAAAGAGGCGTTGAACCCAACAACTCCAAATATGAGCTATTATTCACATAGCCTGAACCACCAATACGTCCGACCTAGTTCCGGATAAGAATCTCATTGCTAAGATGCCGACGGTTCCTGCCCATTTCGTGCTTGTCTCGAGTATCTTTTCTCGGAAAACCTTTAGTATGTCTCCGGCAGGACACGTACTTGCAATAATACCTCTTCTTCAAATGTATCTCTCTTTGATGTCTGTTAAAATTGGTCGCGTTTATGAAGTCGTGATTGCATCTTCTGCAATAGTAGGGTTTGTGCTCATCGCGGACTTCGGGTGGAGTCACTCCTGCAGAAGATGGAGATGAGTGCCATGCACTTTGAGGTTTTCTAATGCCCTCTCGAGTTCATCTGCTACCCTGACGCAGCCTTTGCATACATCTTTCAGCTTTAGTTCTGTGGGGTTGGCTCGTCGTTGCATTCCACCTGCTGGATCCCATTGTCTCAAAGGAGTACAAAGGCTTTGAAAGCTCTTTGCAATCGTATCGAGTTCGTTCTGGGCGAGTAAGGTTCCATCTGCAGAGAGATATATTTCCCGACTCTTGGATATGACATCGCCAGCAAAACTGATGAACTGGACGGTAGCGGCGGCTATGCCAAGTGCTGTTACGGGTCCATACCCGTGAATTCGTAGATCTACCAGTCAATTAGGAACATAGACACTCGACCGCGCAGATTGAGTTCTGCGCTGTAGCTAAACAACCGTGTCGTTGCCTAAACATTACTTGACAAGGTTGGGAACGATAAGGCAGTGAAGCCCGTGTCAGGTGCATGGAAGTAGTGCGTGAGGCTGAGTCGCTCAGGCGCTACCACAGCTATACGAATCAGCTTGTGTTTTGAGGTCCCACCTCGTAAAACCTACTACTTGCGCATAAAGATAATAAAAAGCGCATTTATAAATTGTTCAGTACTTTAGAAATGAAGCAAGAGTAGCACATATAACATTACTAGCAATTTTACGAATAGGTTTCTGCGCGTGGTAGTTGATGGGGACTCAACAGAGGCGAGCACCTTTATACTATAAAGTGTTGGGTTTCGCTAGCTGTCCAAAAGTTGAGAACATCTGCCCAGTTCTGCTTCAAAACATGCAATCTGATGTGAAGCGTTGAAATGTTGAAGGTGGTTGCCGCCTCCATACGTGCCAAGCCATTTCTAAGTAGCACTAGCGCCCTCCGCATCATGAACATCACGAACCTCAACGTCGACCCGCGCTCAACCTCATCACACCTCCAAACCAACCCTCACAAACCATTGTCCGGCCCCAAAACTCACAATGGCGGGCCCCGGTCCCCACAACCCTACCAGTACGGATACTCTCCCGCTTTAACCGCAATCGCAATCGCAATTACAATTGCTAACACCACTCGCAGCCATACGGATGGATCCCGAACTGGTCAAATGGAATAGTACAGCTCCCTTCTAGCTCTCAACTGTGCCTCCTCCCCTCCATATCTGCCCTCAATCCAATCCAAGCGCCCAAACCACCAGCCGACCTCACGACATCGAGAGAGATAATTGGAATGGATATTCAGAGGCATTAGACTGACAAGCGTCAATAGAAATGACAGTAAACCGCCACAAGTACTTCCGCTGGACGCCGCGGACCACTTGGCTCACATTCGCGTACGTGATCGCGGTGCCGGCTACGCTGGGGTATTTTGGATATATCACCGAAGTGAGTCCCCCTAGATCTTGTCCAGTAAGATACGGATGGGGGAGGAATTGGGTTGGGGGAGTTGTAGAATCGGACATAGGGATGAGTTTGGGAGAGAGGCTGACACCGTAATAGGGCAAATGGAATATGCGTGGGAAGCGGAGGGGGGATTTGGTCGCTGAGTATTAGATTCACGGAAGGGGAGAGGATTGAGAGATGGGAATACAAGAACAGTGAGCGGGTGAATCGAGACTACTACGGAAGGCATGCGCGCGGGGGGGGACTGTATATATAAGGGCGCAAAATCCCATATGGTCAACGTTGTACTGCTTCACTACTCTACCCCAAAGTGGCGTGTCACAGCTGAGCGATGTCGGAACCACGACGAAGAAAGAGCAAGTGAAAACGAACGCTAAACACTTGATCGGTCGGTTCGGGAGATGATACTATTGACTGTTCTTCTATTCAACGATGAAGTTAGAATGCAGCAAGCACGAGGCCCAGGGCACACTCGTACACTCGATATTCTTTCGTACATCGTTCAGACTCAATATAACCAGCAGCATGTTGGTTGCGTGAGGGAAGAGGTTGTCTTCGCAGGAGGACTCCTAGTCCTTCTGCTACGCCTAGGCCGTTTTATCGTCTGCTCCTTCTGCGTCCTCAATCTTAGCCTTCTTGCTCACCCTATCCCCCTCTCTTCCCTCCACCTCCTTCTCTTCAGCCTCAGCCTTCGCCTCCGCCTCCTGCTCCTGCTCCTCCACCCACCTTTTCAACCAATTACACCTCTCCCCATCCGGCGCAATCCACAAGTCCTGCTTCACCGCCTTCATCCAGTATTCCATCGATCTTTCACCGATGCGGATCTTGGGGTCGTTGTAGACGTCTTGCAGTGCGGAGTAGTAGGCCTCGCATTCTTTCTGAAGACCGAGAACTCGTAAGCAGCGCAGGATCCGCGAGATGCGTAGGTGGTTGTGGTCCATACGGACGG
>BLYF01000019.1:253317-307199 GCA_014905255.1 Herpotrichia juniperi | reverse complement strand
CGGGATACGGCGGGGAAGTGAGCGGCGCGGATGACGTTGAAGCCTGAGGGTAAATCTTCGGAAGAAGGAACAGCAGGAGTTGTTTGGGTAGTTGGGACAGAGCTAGTTGAATCGTTCGGTTGAGTGGCGGGAGTGGTGTCGTCAGATGCATTCTCTATCTCCGAGGGCACATCGGTCCTCTGGACCTCAGGTCCTTGAGAGTCGGTATGGGTTTGCGAGGCATGAGTCTCCGTCTCTTCCTTGCTCGCCTCCGCAAGCTTCGCTAGATCCTTCGCCTGCTCCCTCTTCTTGAGCTCCTCATCACTGACAACCTCAAACCCATAGAAATCCAGGATCCTTACCAGCGACTGCTTTAGTCTATCTCTTAGCTCTGGTCGTGCCCGAAACGTCTCCATCACTGCTCTGTCAATGATAGGAGCCGAGTAGTTGTAAGGCGAGCCCTCAGGAAGTGGGAACAAGATTTGGATGTAGTTATGGGAGGCTTCAAGTCGGCGGTCCGGCCAGGCTAGAATGTCTTCCAGAGTACGGTTCTGAGTATCTGGTGCCCGAGTGTAGGGGTCGTAGAAGCGGGTGATTAGGGATTCTTGCGCGTTGGGGGACTTGGACCCGAACATTTTATCCATGCTGGGCGCTATGGTGGTCAAGGGAAATGGTTCTGCAACTTTGGTGGGGATATTGTATGTGGATTCCGATGTCGATGTGGGAGTTGAGATAGTTTCGTCCTTGGGGTGAGTGGGTTGTTGTTTGATATCGCTGTTGGACTTGGAATCGGTGGCGAAGGGACGACGAAGGATCCACGAGCAGGCGGAGCGCGGTTTGTCCTTGCCTTGTTCTTTTTCTAAATTAGGCAATGTGATAAGTAATTATCCTGCTGGAAATGAGGCCGGAAGTAGCTTTCACCTGGAGAATATATATCAAAGTGCCTGTGTGGTCTTTGGTGCTGTGATTTAATGTTAGGCAGCCACAAGACAGGTTGGTACCGTGGGACGCGACTGAGGTATTTCACTGTCACGTACATCAGAAAGCGACAGCTAGAGGTGCCACATTTAGAGAGCACTTTTCATCAATGTTTGCCATGGAGACTTGAGGCAGTCGTCAGGTTGGGCAAGTGGAAATGGCTCTAACCTACTGCAGCTTAGTGGGCCGTGATGCTGTCTTGTTGGCGATCATTCTCTCACCCCGCTATGGTTCTCCAAGATGGCCTCTCGTTTAGTCGTTCACCCCATGTACTTTCTGTAGCAGTCAAGTACTCATATATTACTGCTAAAAACGATGCATATGTAGGAGATAAGGCTACAATTGGGCTTCGCAAGGTGGTCTATTCAGTTCTCTCTCTACCGGTAATTTTGTATCATGTTATACAACACGGAGTAATGCCCAAAATTCTTTTCAGGCCTATCTGAAGGGCACCCTTGAAAGGAAACGTGCGATAAGATGCGCCTCCACTCGTTTCACCCCCACCATGCATGCAAACATCCATGACCACGCACAACTACGTCAACGGCGCATACGTTGAACAAAAACAACGCGCCTCTAGTTCCTTATCAACAATCCACCTAAATCCTTGGGATGGCATTTGAGCGGTAGGTGCCAATCTACAGCGGGAGATAAACCTGCTCGCAGCGCGCCTATGCAGGTCCTTCGGTCTTAGGCATCGTAGTCTAGTATGGCGAGTGATGTCATAAAGGAAAAGTGTGTTTCTAGGCACATGAATGCGAGCTGCGTACCATTTTGTTCTTCACCCATAAAACCCGGCGATCTTCTTCATTCTTGGATACATTCGTTTTATTCTTGTGGTAAATCTCTTGCTTCCGCATACGTACACTACAGTCGTGCCTTTTAGATATCAGTTTAGACCCTGAGTATTCAATATGTCCGACCAAGGTATATTCTCGGCGTATCTTCTCCGATCATGCCCATATCCTAACAAGACTGGTAGAACGAAAACCCACGCCCGAAAACGATACCCTCTTCCAAGCCTTCGAATGGAACGTCCCTGCGGACCAGAAGCATTGGCAGCGTCTGACCGGCGCGATCCCCAAGCTAAAGGCCATCGGCATCGACAACATCTGGCTTCCCCCGGGTTGCAAAGCAGCCTCTCCCGAAGGCAACGGCTATGATATATACGACCTTTACGATCTTGGCGAGTTCGATCAAAAGGGTACAAGAGCTACCAAATGGGGATCTAAGGAAGAGCTGCTTGAACTATGCAACCTAGCAAAAGAGAAAGGTGTCGGCGTCTACTGGGATGCAGTGCTCAACCACAAGGCAGGCGCCGACCATACCGAGCGCTGTCGCGTCGTTGAGGTCGACAATGATGACCGCAACAAGGAAGCTTCCGAGCCATATGAGATTGAGGGGTGGCTTGGGTTCGACTTCCCTGGTCGCGGAGAGAAATACTCCGCAATGAAGTACCACTGGGAACACTTCGGCGGAACGGATTTCAACCAGGAGAACGAGAAAAAGGCCATCTACAAGATCTTGGGCGACAACAAGGGCTGGTCGTCCTCAGTTGACAGCGAGGGTGGCAATGCAGACTACATGATGTTCGCTGATATCGACTACTCTCACCCTGAGGTGCAAGAGGACGTCAAGAACTGGGGCGTCTGGATCACAAAGGAGCTTGGGCTGAAGGGATTCCGTCTCGACGCTGTACAGCACTTCTCCGAGCGCTTCACGAACGAGTGGGTCGAGAACCTACGCGAACAGTGCGGACATGATGTCTTCGTTGTCGGCGAATTCTGGACTGGCGACGCTGAGCTTATGTCGAAGTGGCTCGATGACATGGATCATAAGTTCTCACTGTACGATGCGCCGCTGCTGTACAACTTCAGCCAGATCTCCACGACTGAGGGCGGCGATCTCCGCAAGGTGTTCGATAACTCGCTTGTCCAGAAACAACCTGTTGCTGCGGTGACGGTGGTGATGAACCACGACACACAGCCTGGGCAAACCGTAGCTACACCCATCGAGGGCTTCTTTAAGCCGCTCGCATACTCTCTCATCCTCCTTCGAAACACTGGATACCCCTGCCCCTTCTATGGCGACCTGTACGGCATGAAGGGCGAGAACCCCGAGCCACCGTCTTGCGGTGGAAAGCTCGCCGATATCATTCTTGCGCGGAAATCCTACGCATACGGCGACCAAGAAGACTACTGGGACAACCCCAACTGCATTGGCTTCGTTCGTCGCGGGACATGGGATAAACCGAATGGACTGGCGTGTATCATGAGCAATGCCGGACCTGGGGAGATCAGGATGGCGGTTGGTGATATGCACAAGGGCGAGAAGTGGACCGACGTCCTAGGGTGGGAGCAGGGCGAGGTGGTCATTGATGATGAAGGGTTCGGCACGTTCAAGTGCCCCGGTGTCTCCGTTGCTATCTGGGTGAACTCTGAGGCAGAGGGACGGGAGAAGTTCCCCACGAACTTTGACTCGAACATTTATGGTGAGGAGAAGAAGGAATAGGGTGGTGTTTGAGAAATGATAGATTGGGTTGGCTTTCTGAATAGACCGATAGAATCTCGCTTAGGTCTGGAGACGGATATGCCCATTGGACATAGATTGATATAGCAATATACTCTCAGCATTGTCAGACTATAGAGGAGGTTTCAGCAACCGGAAAGTCACTCTCACCATGCAAGAGCCCTCCTGCCAGATACCGCAGGGTTTACGGGTTGCGGGTCATTCTTCCGCCTCCAGCAGGGCAATTCCACTTCTGTATACATTAATTGAGGCGGTGCGAGAGCAGTGCGGCGAGAGAGTCAAGGTTGAGCGATTAATAGTGTGGTTGGGAACCAAGGTGCTATGTGCGGGAATCTCGCTCGTTGATTGGCCAGTTCCGCCCCGGTCTTTCCCGCGCAGAATTTAGACTGCGCAAGAGTTTTGACCCTCCACAGGCGGTTCTTTCTCCAACTTCATCACACTTTCTCCACTCACCGCACCTCTCCTCTCCACTCACCTCCATACCTCTCACAATGGCTCCTCCTACGTCGACAGGCTCGACCAAGCTCGATGCCGTGAAGCAGAACATCCTGGCAGCTGGTACGTGGTATGCGCCTATCTCTCTGCGCCGAACTGACGAGCGTCATTGCTAGACCCGACAACACCCACCGGAATCGATCTCTATGCCCGCTTCGCCTTCGCTGGAGCCGTGTGCTGCTCCGTCACCCACGGTGGCCTCACACCCGTCGATGTGTACGTCCTCCGCCCTGCTCGCCCACGATGCGCACCGCCAATGGCTCGTCGCTCAACGCCCGAACCTCGCGATAGCCAATGTGGTCAGAAGCTGGAAGTGCTAAGCTAACAATCCGCAGTGTCAAGACGAGAATCCAGCTCGACCCCGTCACATACAACCGCGGTCTGATCGGCGGCTTCAGGCAGATCATTGCAAAGGACGGTGCCGGCGCTCTGTTGACCGGTTTCGGTCCCACCGCCGCGGGATACTTTCTCCAGGGTGCCTTCAAGTTCGGAGGCTACGAGTTCTTCAAGCAGCAGAGCATTAACTTGCTCGGCTACGAAACAGCCCAGCAGAACCGCACCGCCGTCTACCTCGCCTCCGCTGGTTGCGCCGAGTTTTTCGCTGATATCGCCCTCTGCCCGCTCGAGGCCACCCGTATTCGTCTTGTCTCTGAGCCCACCTTCGCTAATGGCCTGATCGGTGGCTTCAGCAAGATCCTCAA
Source organism: Herpotrichia juniperi (assembly GCA_014905255.1). Classification (NCBI taxonomy): domain Eukaryota; kingdom Fungi; phylum Ascomycota; class Dothideomycetes; order Pleosporales; family Melanommataceae; genus Herpotrichia; species Herpotrichia juniperi. The sequence continues at coordinate 302,517 of BLYF01000019.1, read as the reverse complement.
GAATGAGGGCATTGGTGCTTTCTACTCTGGTTTCGGACCCATTCTATTCAAACAGTACGTACTCACACTCCTAGCGCCACAAATGTTGAATTGTCTAACCAACCAATTACAGGATCCCCTACACCATGTCCAAGTTCGTCGTGTACGAGAAGGTCTCTGAAATGATCTATCGCTCCGTCGACAAGAGTCAGACCTCTGCTGGTATGCAGACCACCATCAACCTTGGCTCCGGTCTTATCGCCGGTTTCGCCGCTGCCCTCGTCTCCCAGCCCGCCGACACCATGCTTTCCAAGATCAACAAGACCAAGGGTCTGCCCGGAGAGGGAACTACCAGCCGTCTGATCAAGATCGCCAAGGAGCTTGGTCTCCGTGGTTCATACACTGGTATCGGCGCCCGTCTCTTCATGGTTGGTACTTTGACTGCCGGTCAATTCGCAATATATGGCGATATCAAAAAGGCCTTGGGGGCAACTGGGGGTGTAGAAATTGCGGCTTAAATGCAGTCTTCCCATCAACCGATGATATCAAGACAGCCACGAGAACTTTAGGTCTGAGAAAAGGCTTTATTAGACGGGAAGAGGCCGGTTTGTCTTTTCTTGCATACGATCTGCATGGTTATGTATCTTTTCCTCCAGTTTTGGTGTGCGCGTCTTTTCCCTGCCGTAATCATAGAGTTTTCTACTTGCGAGGATATAGAGAAGGCCATGTAACAGTACGAGTGCTCAACAAATCCATCTCCAATTTTAGACGAATTGAAGCTTGCTCTTCACTTTGATCCAGTGAGTGACATTTGAGGTTAAGTCTGACTGCTAAGTGAACGCCGCTAATTAATGTTGTCATTCGCGAAAATATTGCGATATCGTGTCACCCACCACTTTGTTGGGCGCACAATATAGGAACACTGTCCTCCTGATGACTTAAAGCTTGTCCGCACCTCACTTACCACAGTACTCTGCGCCTAGGCATTAGGGATGGACTTGAGTGTCTCTTCCAAATCCATATTTCGGCAAAGAGACTGCTTTCATTGTTTTTTTATCATTTTAGCGAGATCACTCCATGTCAGCCAGCGCATAGGTCGCCTCCCCTCCATCCTCTTCATTTGATGCATCTTCTTCAGACCTTTATTCACACTTCACTCCTATTCGTTGTCGCTGTTATTTGTTCTATGGAAAGCGCCATGATGTACCGAATCTTTTCACAACTTGTTGAGAAGCAGCATCCTCTCTCCAACCAATCGACATTTAATGTTGGATTCTTAGAAGGCTTTGGTTCACTGACAAGTAGCAAAATACAATGTATCTGAATCTTCGCGCCTAGGTAAAACATCGGCGCCGACCGGCAGCACTCAGTTGCCAGGGTCATTGGCTCCTTGTCCGTCGAGCGATTTCGGGACCTTGTTATCGACCTCTCGAATCTCCTCAGCATCAACCCCATCAGCTTCAAGCCTCAGCGTCCAAACCCTCTCATAGTCCGATCCTCCATTCCGATGTAGCCACTCAGCATAGTCCCGAAACAAACGCGTCTCGGACTCTAAACCTGCCTGCAGCGCCTCATCGACTACTTCCAATCTCCCAACCAGTATCTCCGGTATTTTTGCCATCGCATTCCTGTCGTTCACGACCCTATCCATCAGCCCAGCCGTTCTTGTGCTGTTCTTTCTCTCTGCGATTGTTTCTTGTCTTTCTGCAGGGTTTCGTTCAAGTTCAAGACCTCTGATCTCTGAAAGGCGGGTCCTAGCTGATCTAGTCAAGCTCCACATAATCTTATGTGTGCTAATCACGGCTTCAGATTCTGCATCCCATATCTCGGCGTTCTGGGTTACGGTTCGTGAGGCTTCGGCGTCCGCCACTGAACAACCTTGCAACCAGGGCTCAATCGCTATCTGTATCCCAAGATCGTTCAGATGCTCCCTCGCGCCTGTTTGCTGCATCGCCAGATGTTGCAACTGCTCTAGAACTTTCTGGCGTAAGTTCTTTCGGGCTGCTCTGAGGTCATCCAGCAACCATGTTGCGAGCTGAACCGCCATTTTGTCAAATACTTCTTTATCTCTCTGGACTAAGTTCTTCCTGACCTCTTCGTTCTCCCACGCCCCTGGGTGCTTCAACACGTTCTGGATATGTAATTCATCCTCAAGCCATTCCTTAGGAAGACTCGTTTTCAACTCCGCCAACATGACAACGAAAATGGCGTCCCAAACTTCATCGTCCTCAATCTCTGGCTTCGCGACTCGGCGGTTGGCGATAATGGCTACCATAGTATCATACGGTTCCTTCACTTTCTCCCACTCCTTGATCTCGGGCCAGCAGGCGCACAGCGCCTCCAGCAGCCGACCAGACTGGTTGTGTAGATGTTCTAGAGATGGAGACCGGTACCGAATATCCTCGAGTATGCGCTCACGCTCTCTGAGCACGTGTAACAGGTCCTCGCGTTTCTTATCCTGGTCTTCAACAGCTGACACGGATTGGTTCCATGCCTGCAGAATCGCGTGGAGCTCTTCGTACGTCTCAACGCTTCGAGCTTCCCCGCCTCCTGATTCCTCCCGTCCTGTTGGAAACCAAGTATATGGAGACTTCGGAGGCTGTCGTAACTCTGCTATTAGGTCCTTGAATATGTGGGTCTGATATCTCTGTTCATTAGGCCGCGGACCTAGGCCCATTTTTATGGACTCCAAGATTTCAGTGTCTATTGCGGGCTCCAGTGGCACATTCTCTGTCGCGGGATGAAAGTACTCTGGTTCCCAATCTGCTTTCAACGGCTCTTCTTTGCAGAGTTCTGTGAGCCAGTCGCGTGTTTCTTGGAAGTCAGATTCGTGGTGCTCCTCGTCATCGTGGGCTATAAAAGGGTTGGTTACGTAGCCGGTGTACGGAGTGCGAAGGTTCACAGAATGCTGAGCATCCGGTACACAGTCTCCAAAAGAGATGGGATCAATTGTTATGGCTTGGATATATGGAGGAACATGTGTATACTCTTTTGCGTCAGGTTCCCTATCTACATTCGCCACATACTGATGTTTGGGAATAGGGTTTTCTAGAGACGAGGCTCGTATTGGGAAGGTGAGCGAGGTCTGTAAGCGATGCTCGGTCTCGAGGGGGGGTGTTTCCTCGACCAAGGAGACTCTTTGCGACTCCGCATCTGAGTTTTGCAGGGCATCCTGGATGAGCATCCTGGTCATTGGGGCCGCTCGAGTTTGCCACTCGAGCTTGGACTGTATGTGTTGCACAGCAGTTGCCCTTTTTTGGCAAGTGCATAAAATAGGTAAGTGAGGCTCTTGCTCTGCGTGTATTTCTAACATTCGAACTCATAGTGATGGTTCGTCTACTGAGAATGTTGAATTGACAACCGTGGTGGTCACAGGGGTTGTACTGAGTGAAGAGAGAACAATTGATGATGTGGCGATGTGAAGCTGACGACGATGTCATCACCAAAGCGACCATTGAACTCCCAACTCGATACAAGGATTCAACACAATATGCCATGCCATACGCAACTTTGCCTGGTTGAGAGTCTGAATCTGGATACTAATCAGAGCGAATCCTGATTCCGGATCGCAGCTCGGTACGGGTCATCCGGCACCATGAAGAAATCTTCATGGGTATGGGCTGATATCTCAAGACGATGTCATGTACCATGACACTAGCACTCGCATTTGCAGAGATAAGTGTACATGTTGAGCGACTACCCAAGTCCCAGGATACAAGCACGCCATCACGTACCAATGGTTGGGGCTAGCATTCGGTTTACACTACCACCCAACTGGGGCTGAACGACTGTAGATATTGAAATATGGGGTCCGTATACGACGACTCACAGCAGCCGGTGATACTCGCTTAATGGGCTAGCGGACGGATGAGGGGCGAATTGGCCTATCAACGGCGAGTGTGGAGCATCTGCAAGATAGCGTAAAGTGGATTACACGACCGGCACAACCGCACGACTGCACGACTGTGCGACCTGCACGGGCAGACCAGCAGCATCGCAGTGAACATGAATATGATCAGTCAGCAGTAATCAGTGTTGCTGGGTCAGGGCAGGCTCCAGGCCACTACGGATTTCATGGGCAGCGCTCCAGGTTGCGTGTGACCTCCGAGCGCAGCAGCGGCTACCAGGGTGAAATCGGCCTATATTTCCGCCCTCCCCTTCCGCCTCCCACTTTTCTCTGCAGACTCGAACTTTCCACAACTTCGTCTCCTTGTGTCGCGTGCCCTCCCAATTGGCGCTGCAGCGGCTCCCGTTCAACACTGAGAGCTGCCATGTCGCTGATTCAGCACGTACACCCTCTTGAAGGTATCGACAGAGAAGAGGCGCTTGTAGATCTATTTCTTCCCCCGCTAGAACGCATAAGCTCCATCAACGACCTGCATGATCATGTTTCGCAACACCGCCTTTCCTTCGACAGCCAGTTTCCAGGGAGCCAGAAATCCCTTCGCCGAGTTGTCAGCTACGATGCTTTGAAGCCGCCAGAGGAAACCTTGCCAGAAGAATATGGTGGCCTCACACCGTACCGCGTATCAACCGCCAAACGTGTCGGTAAACTTTCCCGCATTGGGCACTATCAGAATACGAAAGCTAAAATTTAACAGCACAAATCATCGTCACAGTGCTTGCATGCTGGTTTGCCAGCGGTATTGTGTTTGGCTTCGCCGCCCTCAAGCCGATTCTTATTAAAGAGGGCGTCTTCAGAGAATCATGTACTCAAGAAGAGCTGGACGCAGATGTCGAAGTATGCTTTGATCAGGATCTGCGACTCAATTTCTTCTTCTCCCTAGCTTCTACTACAGCCAATGTCTCCGCTCTGCCCATCGGCACCATGCTTGACCGCTATGGGCCGCGAGCCTGTTTTCTATTTGGATGTTTATGTCTCTCTATTGGGAGCATCCTGATGAGTCTCGCCTTTCAAATCGAGGAATTCGATGGTTTCACCATCGGAAACTTCTTCCTTGCACTTGGGGGAACATCTATCTTCCTGCCCTCATTCCAGATTGCCAATGCCTTTCCCAAGTACTCTGGCACTATTGTCGCGCTAGTTACTGGCGCCTTCGACGCGTCTGCTGCCGTCTATCTCTTCTACAGACTCATGTACGAAACCAGCGGTGGAGCTTTCAAACCGCAGACCTTCTTCATGGCCTACCTAACTATCCCTATTTTAATTACTATTGCTCAAATTACCCTTCTCCCTGCCGAAAGCTATAAAACGCCTCCGCAGCTGGAGATGAAGATACAGCGCGCTGAAGATCCAACGCGAGACGTTCATGACTCAGATAACGAGTTGCCCGATGAGGAGATTTGGAGGCGCCGCAAGCAAAGAAGCGCCCGAAGAAGGAGAAGATTGAATAAGCTTGACAAGCTTTTCGGTGATGAAGAAGTAAGGAGGAAGAGAGAAAACGCCGAAGAGCATAGACAAGAGGCGTCTGGAGTCTGGGGCGCGTTGCACAACAAATCTTCGAGAGAGCAGATGACCAGTTTCTGGTTCATTGGGATTACGCTCCTCACGGTGCTGCAGATGATACGCATGAACTACTTCATTGCTACCGTCAGGGAACAGTATATTTGGATGCTCGGCCTTGATGATGCTATCCGCGTCAACAGTTTCTTCGATATCGCGCTCCCTCTGGGCGGCGTACTTTCGACACCGTTCCTGGGTGTGATGCTCGACAACATTTCCACCCCCGGTGTCCTCAGCATCATCGTCCTCATGATCAGCATTATCGGAATCGTCGGCTCCATACCGGCCCTATGGGCAGCATACATCAACGTTCTCCTCTTCGTCTTTCTGCGTCCGCTTTACTATTCCGCTATGTCCGACTACGCAGCAAAGGTCTTCGGATTCGCAACCTTCGGCCGTGTATACGGGACCATTATCTGTGTCTCTGGACTCGTTAATCTTTCACAGACAGGGATTGATGCCCTGATTAAGGGGAAATTTGATGGAAACCCGATTCCGGTGAATGCAGCGCTGGCCGGGTCCGCGTTTGTTATTGGGGTCGGGTTGGTGACGTATGTGAGCGTTCAGATGCAGAGGTGGAGGAAGAAGATTGAAAAAGAGGAATATGCCCCTTCGTACGCAGACACCGAAGCCGATAGCGTGCTGGACTCTCTGCTCGAGGAGGAGGAGGACCGAAATTACGGTAGCTTTAGGCCGAACCGTGCTCCGTGGGATGCCTAGCTTCGCCCCTGGATTTCTTCTGTTTCGACATCGATATCGACATCTCGCGGACCTCCTTTTCCTTGCTCTCCAATCCGACTTTACCATCTAGCGAAGCGAACGCATCATCTGCAATTCAGCGACGGAGTTCACACTGTAGAACGCGGATCTTTCTTAAACTCTTGGGACGGCAAAATGTGGAGTAACTAGGATCTTCGGGTTTCTCTTATCAAAAAGCTCGAGCTTGGGGTTATTGGCGCAGAACTGCTTTTTTCTCCTACTAAAAGGCCGGAAAATAGGAGTAGCACATTCGGCATGGATGCTTGCGTTCTTTTCCCTCTTTCCTTATTCTTTCTAGGTCCTGGTATTAGCGAGCGAGTATAGCGATAGTCGGCGAATCTTCTACTTAGACTGGTTCGTTGCATCTTTGAGCGAGCGAGCGAGCGAGCGTCATGGTTAACCTGATTATCTTTTTTGAAAAACATCGCACAGATAGTTCTAATTGTTAACTTGTTCTGGAACTTTGACATGGGTATTGTGGTGTAGCGGAAGTCGTGAGAGTACATACATCCCACACGACTGTGATTGAGGCCGTGGTTACTCGACACGGAGTTGAAGGTCCCCATGCGTGTTCCAGGGCGTGGGATATTACAACAAACTCGCACGATGGGGGAAAACAGAAAACAGAGAATAGGGAACATAAACACGTTAGCACGCATTCATACATGCCTACGCCTCTCTATACCGCTTTGCCTTTTCTATTTCTAATCATCTTAACTCTGGCGAATACAGTACCCGAGCAGAGAGAAGACTCGTTGCCTCTCTCACCCATTAGCTAGCAACTTGCCACTCTCGTCGATCCTCTTTTACGCCTTCTCGTGGATCTTCTCGGCAGCGCCAACCTCGCCGTCACTGCTCCCCCCAGACCTCGGTACACCTTCGATCTCCAAACCTTCGGCGCGAATAGCGTCCTGTTGTTCTGGAGTGAAGTCGACGTCTGCAACGGTGATTTTGGGGCCTGTGAACCATTTGCGAGCGTCGATGAAGTCTAGGGATGTTAGTTGAGGAATAGAAAGTGAGGAGAAAGGTGGCGTGGAAATTTGATTGGATGAAGTGGAGTGGAGGGATTGACAGGAAGATGTGAGGAAATTGAGAGGAAGGTTTGGGAGGAGAATATAGGAAGATGGCAGGGGTGGGAGGGCCGAGGTAGGATATAGAAGTATAGAGACTCACAGTATAGCAGACTTCCTCCCCAAACCGCGCAATTGACCACAACGGTGTAGTTCATAGTCTGCGGTGTTGGGTTGGGCCCTCCGCTAGGCATCATGGCGAGAAGAATACCGAACACCAGGAAGACGATAGCTGTCCAACCAATGACTTTGCTGAATCGTCCTGTGTACACAGGTCCTGGGACGAACTTGTCCCCACCCCAAACTAGGCGGCAGAAGATTGGTGTACCCCACGCAACATTGTTTGCAGCAACAGCGAGGGAGAAAAGTGCTGCTGCAGCTGCCGGCGCGATGAGGCAGAGGAGACCAAGGATGAGGGCAACGAAAACGCAACCCCAGACCGCGCGGATAGGAATCAGGAGGCGGGCGTGCACGTGATTGAAGAAGCCTGAGAAGGGGAGGGCACCGTCGCGGGAGAATGCCTGTATCAGTGTTAACAACATAGATCTATGTTGAAAAGGGATAGGAAAGGGAGTGGTAACATACCCAGCTCTGCCTGCTAACAGCAACCAACATCGACAATCCCATGAAGAACTGAACGATGAACAGTAGACTCATCAACCCTAACGCGCCCTTCTTCCCCACAGCATCGAAGTATATCTGCGCCATAGGCTGGCCATAGACCGATCCCAGCAAAGTCTCGAAATCAGGATTCGCGCAACTTGCGATCACAATGCAGATGATAAATCCGAAGATCCAACAGCTACCAATACTCATCAAAATCCCATACGGCACAGCTTTCGTAGCATTCGCAGCCTCCTCGCTCATATGCACGCAAGAATCAAACCCGCCAATCGTCCAGATCGGCGACAGCCATGAGAGAAACCAAGCAAAGCCAGCTGGCCAGGTCGTTAGATTCCCGGAAGTGGCGAAGATGAATTTGCCGTCGTTTCGTTGGCTAGATCGGCCAATAGGTAGGGCGATGATGGTCGCTGCGATCAGGATAAAGTTCGCTATCACAAACGCTGTTTGCAACTTTCCCATGGCTTTCGATATGGTCGAGGCCAGAACTCCGTGGAGGAGGACGCAGCACATGAAGACGATGTAGACAATTCCATTACCAGGTTCCCATTCTCCGTCTCGAGAAATGACGATTGTGGCGACGAACATGAGTGCGAAACCGTAGTCGATTGAGCAAAGGCCGCCAATGAGACCTAAGGTGTTGCTGTAGCCAACGAGGAAGGAGAGAGCATTTCGAGTTTTAGGAGATGCGTAATAATGGGTCCACCAATATAATCCGCCAGACGTAGGCACTATTGCAAGGTTAGCCAAGTTCCCCAGGCAAAGGGCTTTTGTACTTCAGCTATGGCTGAAGCAGGTCTGAATTGAGAGACCACTCATTGCGGCGTCTTATTTGGACTTTGCGACCCAGATTCACATACTTGCACTTCCGAGGTCTGCCATTCCGAGACCAACCACGAATATGAAAGCCGAAGCAACGAACCATCCCCTGTTGAGCCGTCAGCAATGGCTCATGTCTCAAGTGGTGATGTGTACCTACCAAACTAACCCACTTGGGCCCGCAGGTAAGGAATATGAAAGTGTAGATGCTATTGAAGGCAGAAGACCCATGATCGAGAACGCGATGCCGAATATCTCGAAGAGTGTGAAGTTCCTTCGTAGTTCTTGCTTGTACCCGAGCTTTGCTATAGACAGGTCAGATCAAGCCCTAATGGCACTTCCAAAGAACCTACCCAGTTGAGCTGCATCAGCCTCGCTCGCAAGACCCTCTGCCACTCCAACGAGAGAGCCTTGCCTCTCAGGATCGTGTTTGACATCCATCTCAGCCATGATGAGCAAATGGTTCGCAAATAGAGGACCGCGAGAATTCAACAAAGTCAAATGCTTATGTCGCACAAGTCTTCATGACGAGGGTAAGCTAAGTCTTATGTACCCGTCCTGTTTTTTATGTACGACGCAACGATCGCCCTGCAGGGTGCATTTGCATCTTGACACATGGTGGCCAGTCTTATCACTGGTATCTTACAAGTATACGAATCTTGGGATGAACGATAAGAAGCCCCGGGTTGGTTGGCGGCCAACCAGCATGCTGAATACCCGATGCCGTTCTAGGCAAAGGATTGCTGAAGATTGCCATGGATGGCGCTATGCTCGCATGTAACGCCCTGCAATAGGATTAGAGACAACGGCTGTGGACTGGGGTCTGGAGCTGGGTGCGGAAAACCTCCGGCCACGATAAGTCGTAGGGATGCTGCAGGCACGAATACCACAGCAATAGCATGTGCGTGCGGAATTGAAATGAGTGTTTGATGTGACCTCGAAAGGGTGGCCCATGCTTAAGATGCTTGTGGGAACGCTTATTTCCGCACGCTCTCTTGGCATTTCTTGATGTGGGGTAGCGGTGAGTGCTGATCGTTCCTTAGATATCGAGATCCACAATCGAGACATCGTTGTGTACTATCGCGTAAGGTATGCTAACCTTACCTTCTTCATTATATTAGATATATGTGGTTCCGTATGACACGCTTCGAAATGCTAAACCTTTTTCCTACCAACTTCCCATCAGCACATTTCCTCATCTTTTATAATCCTTGTTCCCGCCATCTCAACATCGCCTATTTCTCGTTCCTCGTCTTCTCTCTGCCTAGCCTCCGCTTCATCCCTCTTCTTTTGTGCCAAGTACTGGCAGAACTTCGACTTCTTCCTCATGTTATCTCCCCATTTGATGAAAACGAACGGAATGACACAAAGTGCCACACTAAAGAATCCCAGCAGACTCGAAGCCCAAGCAACCCCAAGCGCTCTGTACATCGGCTTCGCAGCGAAAGGTAACACAGCTCCAAACGAGGATCTTGAGAACGAAGCAGCCGCCATCGCGGATGCAGCGAAGATCTCGTACGCATCGACCAGATAGTTGAGAAGCGCCATGAATAGGCACAGGTATCCGATTCCGAACGTGACACCACTGAGAACGGGCACAATCCAATGTATGTCTTTCTTTGAGGCCCATCCAAGCCAAAACATCGTAACCACAAAAAAGGGCCCCGCGACACAGGCCAGTGGTAGCCTCCTCATTTCTTCATTCGCGGCCCAAGCTTTGTTACGTCGCTGGGCGCGTCCCAGGATTGCGTCCCATATCATGTAGATGCCAGCAGCGAGGATTGCACCAACGCCGAAAGGTAGGAAGCAAAGACCTTGCTCGCCGGCATTGAAGCCGTATATGCCAGTGAAGATGAGGGGGTAGGATTGGAAAGATATGTAGAAGATGGCATCTGGTTATTTTAGTTAGTGCTAAAGTTGGATGAGAAGTGTTGCAAACACTTACAAGCATAGCTCAGATATAAACAAGTAAATAGTACCAAAGGCTCGAAACACATCATCCTTAGAGGCCGTGTCAATACGACAGTGACAATGTGATTAAAGTCTGTCCTCTCAAGTTCGATCGGAGCTGTCAAAGACTCATCTCCCGTTTCTTTCCGTAATCGCCGGGCTCGGTATTTGAGGATGACTGGTGCATATGTCTCAGGAAAGAATATGAATAAGGGCCATGATGCACCCGCAAAGATGCATCCAACCCAGAATGTCCAGTTCCAGCTAACGACTGATATGAAGCCGGAGACTGGAGGGCCTAGAATGGGACCAAATGTGGTAGCTGCCATAAATATAGCCATGCTTCTGCCTCTCGACCTAGGATCGTGGTATATATCAGCACATATGCCGCCCACCACGCTGATCGCAGCGGAACCCCCTATGCCAACAAACAAGCGAAATATTACAAGGGCGGCGAAATTAGGGGAGACGGCTGAGCATATCGAGAAGATTGTGAATATGATAAAGGCGATTATCATCGTCCATTTTCGCCCGTACGATTCGCTAATGGGAGACCAGATTATTGGCCCGATAACGTAGCCGACGAGGTATATGGATGTAGGGAGGATAAGTTGTGCTTCATTTGTATTGCCAAAATGCGCCGAGATCGGTGCGGTTGCCCCTGCTGCAAGTGAGGAGTTCATTGTTGAATTCATGACTAAATTGCGATCTCAGTATATTATTGAAGGTTGGGTACGCAAAGGACTTACCGCTCACTATAGCAACAAATAGGGCGAATATCTTCTTTGGCTGCGAACTAGTCAATCTTCAATTCCATCTCTCTTCACGCCTTTTCCTCTGCAGATTTTTCGCACCTGACTCCAATTGTTTGGCTGTTCTGGATCGTCCGCTTCGAAGCGTATCATGTGTTTCTCAGGTATCGGTGGCAAGTGGTTGGAGTTCGACTCGTTCGAGGACGATCCTGACGGCAATGGAACTTCTTCGAGTTCATCTTCCTTTTCTAGCTCTATTTGAGCGTCAACATCGTCTTCATTGACGCGTTGTCGTGTGGAACGAGAACTTTCCTCTCCAGCTATTGGATAACGTCAACACTGTGAGCACTTAAAACCAAAATTGATTATTAACAGGACTTACGATGACTCCGACTTCGAACCAGCAAGCGCGGCGTGACTACCCTTGAGAGTGCATCACCTTGCAGCTGCTGCTCACGCGAGTAAGTTTTCTCAAGATCCGACATCGTCAATTGAGAGTCAGAAGAAAAGGAAAAGATGAAGGTCAAGAAACGAAGGAAACAACATGTTTGGGAAATAGCTTAACCCCGCGATTGGGGTTCGGTAATCTTCCCGAGGTGCAAGCTAAAGAGGCCTCATCGTGACGAGCTAAAGGTTGCGGGTGAAAGATGAGGGTCCGCCGGGTATAACGGCATCTTTCTACTTCAGGGTCGAGCCGCCCACTTGCCGACCGATGTTCGGACTGGATAAAGCTTCCGTTAAACCATGTAAGTGGTGGATCTTGCAGTCAACACTTCAATAATGAACTATATCCGACGGAAAGCGATCCCAACGTCCAAATTAAGATTTTTCTTATCCATGGAACAACATGTGTTTTTATTAGCGTGCGCCTTTTGAGATGACATCGATGTGTTCCTCTGCATTAGGAAACGATGCGCAAAATCGTTGCGGTGTGTAGGCCGAAAACAATGACACCAACTTCGTACTCGCGCAATAGATAGGACGACGAAGGGATCCTCGTTTTGCAAATCTAAGAAACACTGTTAACTTGGATACGAAACAATCTCGAGGGTCAGACCGATACTGTGCATTCGAGATATGGAAGGACGAACATGGTCCGTAGTCCTTTGGGGTTCGAACAATGCGCTGCCTCAACAGAGAGCACGTACCAAAGGCGCAAACTGCATGTTTGTTAACCCTTAAGCTAAAGATCGAGCATCTGCCATTATAAGCTGTGCGATGGTTAGCAAGGCAAAAGCACACTCTCTTACCCAGAAGAGCACTAATATCTAGATGATCATAATTGAACATGGAGGAACCTCTGACTCGAGCGAGACCAATGGGTCGGAAGGCAGAGATAATACATACTAAGTGTCTTTTGAATGTTGTTTCTTCATAGAAACTTGATTTCATCTGGAGAAACCTGAACAAGTGGGTATGTATGTGGCCACATGGAAGCCTACTCGAGACCCAACTTCGTCCCTTCTCCCACCACTAGCCCACCACTAGCCTACCACAACCTTTCTTCTACGTCTCCAAATTAATACTCCGCCCAAACCTTCCATACAGTGCCTTCTTCAGCTCTCCCATTTTGTCTTGAATGTCAGATAACTTCTCTTTGAGCTCCTCAACCTCGGTGTCGATTTGATCTGCAGAAGCCTCTAGCAGCTCGAGAACTTCGGGTTGCGGAAGTGAGACGAAGCAGTCGCCGATTTGATATCTGAGAAGAAATCAGCACCAGGAGGTAGGGATTGCAGGGAAGTATGAGCACAACACAGATAAATAGACATAAAGAAAGGAACCAGGAAAGGAACCAGGGAAGGAGACATGTACGATACCTAAAGGGTCACGCAGGAGACAAGAAAATAAGACCCAAGAGCAGTGCATTGAGAAAAGAAAGACGCAAGGAGATGATGTTAGGAAATGTAACAGAAATGATAGCTTTCATATCCCTCCATGACTATACCATGAGAAAACCAAAAAGGATGTGACAGCAGAATAGCAAAATGATCGGAAAATGCGATAGCAAAAGACCAAAGACTTACGGAACTTTCTCCTCCTCATCCACCAACTCCAACTCCCCACTTATCTCCTCCAGATCCTCTTTCTCCTTCTACATTTCAAATTAGCCCACATGCACACCCCGCCTCCCACCACCGGACACTCCGAACCCGAACCACAAGAGCTTACGTACCATCTTCCCTCTCAAAGCCTCCTCAACAGCCATCTCCTTCTGATGCAGGGTACTAAACTGATTGATCTTCTGCTGGTCTTCGCGGCGGACTTGGATGTCCTCGCCGCCGCCGCCGGGGGCAGCGGCTTCGTCTTCTTTTGAGAGCTGCGAAAGCCATGAGCGTCACTCCGGAGATGCGCAATTTCGGTTTCGAAGAAGGGGCAGTAATGTGAACTTACCATGCGGCGTTGCATCATTTTGTGGTGTTGGAGGTTGCGATGTCTTGGCGGTTGAAGGTGAAGTTGGGGAAAAGCCGCGCCAAGACTGGGGCATTTAAGTTTGGATATTGACAGCACGTTCTGTCGAAAAATACTCTGATCTCAGTAGTTTGGACTTGCCAGACATGGTGCATTTCATATTCGACTTTTCAGTGGGATGCGTTCACTTCCTGAAAAGAAGGTATAAATATAGATAAAGCGCATAATCGTTCTTTGTATTCAAGGCATCTCTACCGAGCAGTCATATAACTTATACCTAAGTATCTGGGTCTTCAAACATGCTGTACAAACTTCCTGGTATCAAACCAAGAATCGCAAACCCAAACGCCGGACAATTCCTGGTATACCAAGTCAACCGTGAACACCCGTAGAATAAGACCCAGACTCGTTAGCCACCCGCATACTCATAAACCATGATAACGTCTCTCCAGGCCCTCAAGAAGTATCCATGGCCTCCCCCTCGTCCTCCTTTCCGTTACCTAACCCCTTTACAATCCCCTCTAACCCTCGAACCTCCTCACTCCTAACCCTCTGTCCTTCCACCGCTCCATCCACGCCCTCACTCGTATTAATCCCTCTCCTCTCCAACACTCTCTTACTCTGACTCTCAATATAGATCTTCCTTTCCCTTGCTAGCTCCTCCTTCTCCCCTTCATTCCTCGTTGGCAGCGCCTTAGTCGCAAGATGCGGTTTCAAACTCGCAAGCAGTTGTCGCAGATGCGGTAGTTGTGAGGTAGTAAACGTGGTGTTTGTAGTCAACGGCGTCCTCCCCATATCCGTCGCCTTCGCTCCGTTCGCCGGCAGCGGTAGCGCCTGAACTCCCAAATCCTGCGCTGCGGGCGTATGCGTCAAGAACGCAAAGGGCGCCTTCCCCTCCACTCCACCCTTTGCCGGACTCGTCGAGTTCCTCGTCTCGTGCTTCAATGACGCAGACGGTTGTAACAGTCCGCGCAACCTCTGGATCTGCGCCTCATTCCTGTTCTTCTCCGCCAGAAGCGCAGCATGCAACTTCTGCGTCTCCTGCAGTTTCCTTCGTAGGCTATGCAACGTCTCCCGCGTAATGTTGCTCTCCAAACTCAAGCTTTTCGTATCCAACCCTTCATAATGCCCCAACCGGATCCACTCCGCTACATCCTCATCCCGTCGCAAACACAAGATATTCCTCAAGGTGTAGATCTCCAGCCTGTCGAAGTTCTTATCCACAGCATTCTCCATCAGGGTTTCCAGCTTTAGTATGCCCTCTTCGATTTCGAGTTTTGCTTCAGGTAAGATGGGATTCCCATCTTCATCCTTCTCAGGTGTCCTATTCTCTGCGGCGGCGCGATCGAGGAAGCCGAGCACCGCGGGGTCGGCGGAGGAGAGGCCTTGCTCGAAGGTGTCGGTGCAACTATAAAGGACTTCGTTCACGGCGTTTATGATCTCGTCGATGAGAGACTTGCGGGGTGTTAGCTAGGGAGGTGGGGTCGCAATGCGGGGAAGGTAGGCCTACAATGGGTGGCCAGGTGAAGTGCTCCGTGAGGAGCATATTCTCCTGCTGCTTTGAAGTCGCCATCTTACTTTGCGAGTGGTTGCGTTGTGCGCAGATGGCAGGAGTCGGTTTGCGACGCGATTGTTTACACGCGGGACAAGCATGTTGCTACCTCGCTTAGCTTACCTCTTTCGGACGACTACCACTGGCTGCTTACTTCGGAAGGCTGAAAGGCTGGATAATGAAGCAGGTAAGCCATGCATAAGTGCGCCGAGTTAGTGGGCTGCTTGGAAATCCTTTCATGTGTTGTGATTCCGCCATGATCTGTGTCGCACCGAATTGGAAGGTCTGTATGCACCCTTCTCTCCTTGCATCATGATAGGACAAGATATAGAGTGTATGCATGAACCTTATTGGCAAGCAGCAGCCATTAGCGTACATAAGAGTGTAATAATACTTGGAATTCACTTGCAAGAGGCAACGCAAGAGACAAGCGATTCGCTCAGAACGCGGAGATGCTTCCTGGAATTCCCAGATTCCTGCATGCATGCCTACTCCTACTCAAACACTCTTCCACCAACCATACAATCCACTCTTCCACAAAAGAGCAGTATAACTACACAAAAGTCCACCGCTAACTTTTCCATCATGTCGCATCTTTCTCCCGCTACGGATCTTCGTACACCTCCCTCTATCTGACGATTCTACTCCAAGCCGAAGCAACGCATGCTCACCATATCGAGCGGGGTCTCTTTTCTTCTTCAAATGCAACTGGATGCAAACACGCTATTAGATATTGACAAGAACACCAGAAAGCGGGATCATGCATCCACTGACTGTGAACACTGGTGCTTGAAGAAAGAAGATTGGCAGCTGTAAACCAAGATAACACTGAGCACTCTCAAAACTCAAATACGCCTTGTAAGGCAAGTATCCCTTAAGTCCTCTGTGTCTGTGGCCACCATCATAAATGCAAAGATGTGAAGACGCAAAACACTAAGCCAACCCCACCGGCGCCACAGCTTCGTGGCGACTTTCGTGAATGGCCAACGACAGAATAATGAATAGAGGGCATTGGTCTAGTAGGCCCGCTCTCTGTACCTCCGATCCTCATCCTGGCGCCGCGCTTTCTTTTCTCGCTCCAAACGTATCTTGTGCGCTTCGGTGCCGTCGTCCATGAGTGATTCTTTAAACCAGGGATGTTGAAGGGCTTCTTTGGCAGTGATCCTTTTCTTCGGATCATACACGAATATGCTCTTGAGGAGTTCGAGGAACTGACGATTGAAGGCAGTGTGGGGGGGGATTGTCTCCTAGAGGAGCTGTTAGCATCTCTCGAGGACTGCAGGATGTAGGGTGTCGGAATAAGTACGTACCTGAAGCTTCTTCATCTGCTTAACATACTTTCTTGAACCCTTCTGAGTCTCCGTATTCGGGTAGTCGAGTTTTGAGTTCTTGAAGTATCTTGATGCACTGCTTAATGTTAGCTCTAAGTACAGATAAGAAGAGGATGTACATACGATGATGCTGAGTTCCGGGAAGATCCTCTCTCGTTCTTTTGAACTTGACGGATGATCTCCCGGTCCAGCTTGCCGCCACACACTGCTTCCATCATAGCCAAATGTTCCAGGTTGTCGTGGGTTTGGAACAATGCGTCGCCTGTAAAGAACTCCACTAAAATGCATCCAATGCTCCAAATGTCGCAGGGGAAACTCCATCCAAGATTAAGAATAATCTCTGGAGCGCGGTAGTGGCGAGTCGAGACCACTGACGAGTGGTACTCGTCATTGAAGGTAGCAGATCCGAAATCGATGAGTCGGATCTCTGGGTCGAGGAGGACCTTCCGGTGCCTGGCTGTACGGCTGTTTGCTGTTGAGGAAGAGGGCACTGTCCGGTTATATGTGAAGGTCTGATAGTTGTTGTTGACGAGAAGAATGTTCTCGGGCTTTAGATCTGTGTGGATGAGATTGAGATCGTGGAGAAAGGCCACACTTGTGAAAAGCTGCTTTGCGAACTTTTGGATGTGTGAGCTTGGGAATGGTACGAAGCTATTCGACTTCAAGAAGTCAAATACGCTCTGACCATAGAGATCTGTGACGATGCAGATGTGGTTTCTGAAATCAAAGCAGTCCCGTAGGTGTATACATCGGTTGATGTTGTGCTTGTCGTTTGACGCCAGTGTCGACAGGACCCTCAGTTCGATGCGAGAGGCATCTCGATATTTGGGCACGGATCGAATGACCTTGATAGCGCATTTAGTCTGCTTCCTCTTATCCCAGGCCTCAACAACCTTGCCAAATGTTCCCTGGCCCAGAAGTTTCAGGATTGAATCTACAACACCTGTTAGACTCGGCACGTGTGGCAAGCTGGCATTACTTACATCGCTCTGTCAGATCTGCATCCGGGACGACAATATAGTGGCCGTCTTCGTCATCAACCTTCTGATCCTTCATGTAGGATTTCTGCATCCTAATTAGTCTCTGGTGTTTGAGGGCATACAGGGGAAATGCTTACATCTGGGACGACCTGAACGTACACATCCTTCGCTTTGACGACTGGGTTGGGCGGTGGTTGGTATAGACTGAAGGGGTTGTCGTCGTGATCCAGTTCTCTCCGCTTGGCTTCTTTAGCCTCGTCCTGTGCTGCTGCTCTTGTGCGTTTCCGCTTCTGGCCCACCACGCCGTTATCCAAAGGCGAGATCTGCTGTCCAGCGCTAGCTTGTGATCCTAGCGATGTCGCGGCTGTAGTGTTGAGGGCCGATGTGGTCCTGTCGGTTGACGTTGACTGGTTGGGCGAATCGTAGTACGGGGTTTGGGTAGTGGAGTACGAGGTCTGCTGCTGATTGTAAACAGGATCGTAGGTCGTCGAAGCCGTGGTCTTTCGCTTTTTGTCCGTGTGCCTCACGGCCCCATTGGGCGCATTTCTCATCGGTTGCGTCGGTCGTGGTGGTGGTGGCAGAGCAGCAGCTTCTTCCTCCTCATCGTCGTCGTCAATGACGATAACCTCTTTGGGGAGGCCCTTGGCGTAGAAGGCATTCCAGTCTGGGGGTTGTTTCCTGTGACTGGAGCCGGTGGACTCCATGCTTCGGCTCGATGCTGGGGGCGCAAGAGGTGGGAGAGGTGGCAGTTGTTGAGTCTGCCTAGCGTGACCTGTCGCGGTCCGACGCAGGTCTGAATTTGACGCTGCGTTCTGGTATCCGTTGTATAATCGACCGGCGCCGTTTGTCAGTTGACCATTGGGGATATTGGACTGATAATTCTGATGGTGAGAATAAAACTGGGGGGGCTGCAACACTGTCGCTGTCGAGGGAGTGGACATGGCTGTGGCTCTGAAGCCTTGCTGGGCGACGTTGAAACGCTACTTCTTCACGAGGCACGTCGGTGACAAGCGAGGTCCACCGCTGGAGTGGGCGAGTGAAGGGCTTCCGATGAAGGGTTTGCGGTGTAGCGCGTGTCTGGGTGTCGTAGACAGTTGCTCGAGAGTCGCTATCGCAGACCCAGCCCCGATCGAGGGCGAATGCGGAGACGACGCTTCAGGTCGCTGTCGGTGGACGGAACGCGGCGGGTTGGCAAAGCAGGGGAGGATTTCGGTGCACGCGAGGAAGAATGTCGGGTTTGGAACATGCCAGGACGAGCAGAGAGGCGGCAGACGAAGAGCGTGGTGTGCGGGCTGGAGGACTGACTGTCGATGCGATGACCTGCGGAGTGAGGGAAAAGGCGCTAGTGCCATGTACTGCTAGCGTTCGTTCGTTATTGGGCACCTCAGCAACGGAAAAGGCTTGGGATTTTGCGTCTGCGCGCGCGCTCTTCCAAGGCTGAGTCTGGCACGCTCCAGCGAAAGAAGCCCATATTCCGCATATCGCGAGAAGAGAATGCATCAGGCGTTGTAGGGCGGGTGCGGTCAAATGCTCAGACAGCTCGCCCATCAACCCGACAGCGCCAGCGATCATCACACTCTATATTCCCGCCTACTCAGGACATCTGGCTCTTCGCGCGAAATATAAACTCGATCCGGGCCTGGGGCGCCCAAACAGGCCATTGCACTTCCCGCCTAACAGGTCACAGAAGTCTTAAATGAAACTTTCACACACCTCATCTCCCTCCTAGCCACAAACATCCACCGACGGCGTTTTTGCACACGTCAGGAAATGCGGAGAGCCCCAACGTGTCGTTTGCCAACCCGTCCATAAATGGCATCTCCCGGCCTCCAAACCGTGATTCCATAGACGTCACGTGAAAATTAAGTGGTCCACGAGTGCGACGCCGACGTCCCACGGTCTCGACGCTCGGATCTCCTTCCCAGCTGCCTCGTTGCTGCGCAGCACGCACCACGCAACCCTCGTCTTTCGTTGTTCTTCCCTGAACAGCACTCCAACATGCCCTTCGAAAAGAAGGGACAGAAGGCTGATGTGAGCCGTTTGCCCTGCAGGCACAACTGCATCCTAATCCCATCCTGCCTTGCGGTCGGGTTCGAATATGAGGTCATCAGGCACCTGAGCAGTGTCTTCAAATGCTCAGTTACGAGTCCGGCAATACACCGATAACTGCCCCAAATTACTCATCCGGCTCTTCTACCACGCCTAGCCGCTGTTGCCGCCAATCAAATTGAAGACGAGCCCACGTCGTCGGTCTGTTGCGCGTCATGAATTGCATCAACGACCCACCTCGCACCATCGATTCTTTTCGAGAAGATTCACCCTCCACGCATGCTGCCAGCTGCAGGCTTCGTTCGTTCTGTAACTACCCTTGAGCACGCTCTGGCACAACACGTAGCAGCAATTATGATTCCGGCTACGATGGCAGTTTACTCTTTTGAGAGTCCAGAAGGCTCCGACCCCGAGCGTTAGGTGCACACTAGCCCTCAACGCACACAATCTAGAAGATATCTGCGTGTTTGTCTCGCCACCCGTTTGCCGGCTTCCCATTCCCTATCCCACGCTGCAAGCTACCGAACGTATTACATGCGCATGCGTGCGAAGTGCGAACCGCGCCGCTCGGCGCGTGAAATGCCAAGGTCAAGCGGGGCATGGAGGCGAATTACTGCTACCCACCAATTGTGAGCGATAGGAATGAAAATAAAGTACAATAGGGGCACAGTAACTCCGTGTAGAAAGGAAGCTGTCGTGCGACTGTATGTGTTTGATGTTGACATGGTTGCTGGATCTGGTTTCTTGTGTTGCTTCTGTCGCTGACGGCGCAGCCTCATTATTAGTGGCTCGCAGCGAACTCCGCTCAGGTACACTGTTTTAAAAATAAATGACTGGTGTCCAGTACACACGAAGCTCATCATACATCAAATAAAATGGTTACAGTCTAAATAATTACCAAGTACAACGTTCATGCTAGAAGTTGTATTCTAGGTTATAGAATTATATACTCTTTAGTAGCATGCTCCAACTGTAAAGGTGCTCTGATAAAGCAGTATGTCCACGAAATGTTATATCACGACATAAAATCATGTAAACGTTAATTACTTCCAAGAAGTACCCTAAGGTCAGGACATCGACAACAGTTTCATATACGTATAAACGTACAAGACAGAGCCAATTGTGATATGTATTCATGTATTCATATATTCATAAGAGTTGAAATGACCGTGAGTTTGAGTGAAGTGTGTAGTACGTGTACGTCAGATGTTCATCACGTCGCCATAACCCAAACAGCCCATGATGCTCAGCACCACCTCTTGACGTAGCTTAGGATAAAGGTTATGACGGAAAGAAGACATGTAAAAGATATAGGTGAAAAAGACAGTTGTTCGGCAGAGACCGCCAGTACAAGAAATACAGACTCATATCCCAAAACAAGCAGTTGAAGTCAGGAGCACGCCTTGAGAATCGATGCACGTACAGTACTAAGCCTCCCAGTAGTGTAAGGAAATCAATCGAGAAGAAATGACGGAGAGGAGATTCGATCATCATTATTCATATCGTGTAACCAAGGAAAGCACCAGATATAGGCGCAAAGAGATATATCACACCCCATACATGTGAGACCAAAGCAATATCGCATAGTCGAGACTACACCTAGCTCTCTGTCCACATCCGCCTCTGTATGATGTAGATTGGCTGGAGTAGCTCATACCTAGACTTCGAGAGTGCTGAACTCCGGTTGAGCAAAAAAGTCTTTGATGGCCACGGCAATTTGCTTGACCATGAATCGAAGCTCCTGCTCGGAGATATTGTATGGAGGGGCGATGATAATATGATCTCCTTCTATGCCATTGTTGGTGCCGGTGCCGGGATATACGCACATCTGATATTTTGGCGTCATGGCTGTAGATGTGTTAGCACGGATCGGAGGTAGAATTCACAGCCAGAAAACAGACCTAGCTCATGCAGTTGCCAACTCACGTTGAGTGTAGGGCTGAACGATGATTTCGTTGCCTTATCCTTGACAAATTCGATCTAGTGGTATTAGTTACGGAACTGAAGGCAACGAGCCGGTAAAGCGACCTACGCCCCAAAAGAAGCCCATGCCGCGGATGTTGCCGACATTGGCAAGGTGACCAATCTCAGTTTCAAGCAAGTTTCCCAGAAGCGATCCAAGAGCGCAGACATTCTTCAAAAGATTCTCGTCGCGGATTATGTGTTGAACCTCCAGAGCCACAGCGCTCCCGACTGGGTGGTTCTGATATGTGTGGCCGTGAGCAAAGGCACCACCGTTTTGCGCGAGAACGTCGGTAACACGGTGCGAAACAAGCATGCCCGCAACAGGTTCGAAACCGGCACCAAGACCTTTGCCGATAGCCATCATGTCAGGGACGACGTCAAACTGTTGATATGCGTGAAGAGTGCCAGTTCGCCCCATGCCACACATGACTTCGTCGAAGATCAACAGTGCTCCATGTTTTCTGCAAACCAATGACATGGCTTTGAAGTAGGCTTCGGTTCCAGGAACACAGCCAAGTGCCTACCACAGTGCGCGACAGTTAGTGATCTACATAATATGCAGGGTGTCGCTAAGATAATCCAATGAGGTAGAAGTTATGGCGCTTGCCTGCATGCGTTGTGTAACCATGTGGCTGACGACATAGAGGTGATTCCTGAGTTACTTCGTACGACGTCTACATAATGAAATGTGTATACTTACTGCACCTACGATAGGCTCGAACACAACGGCAGCCACAGTTTCTGGGCCGAGGGCTTGAAACTTGTTCTCCAACTCTTCCACCAACGTTTCGATATATTGAGCCTCTGACTCATCTGGGGACATATCGTGATATGGGTTGAACGGAGAGATGTGACTGGCACTTTTGAGAATATCCTCATAATACGCTCGACGCCCAATATGTCCTGTCAAACCAAGAACACCCAACGTGGCACCATGATACGACTGCTTCCGGGAGATGAAGTTGACACGAAGTGGCTCCCCCTTCATGATGAAGTACTGCTTAGCTAGTTTCATACAGGCCTCCATTGCCTCGGAGCCTATTCAGTGTTAGCGCCAGGTTCCTCGTAATAGCCCCAGGACAGAATGAGATTACCAGAGCAGTAAATCACAGCTCTTGCCATTGCCCCATCTGTGGAATCGACGAGGAACTGGCATAGCTCTTTTACTGGAGCAGTGACGAAATCAAGACTGGAAACATAGGAGACGGCGCGCATGGCTTTGATCATGGCAGCTTCGATTCGTTTGATGCTTCCGTGACCTAGACAAGACACAGCAGCACCGCAACTTGAATCAAACAGTTTTCGGCCATCGTTCAGATACAGCCAGTTGCCAACAGCTTTGGTCACTGTCGCAGGTTCGGAGTTGATGTTGCGATGTAAGACCGCACCTCCATTTATGTGAATAGACATCTTATCGTAGAAGGAGACTGGTCCCTCCCGCAATCTTGTATGGATGTAAGAGAAGACAAGTTGAGGAGACGGAGGAGGATATGTAAGTCGTCGAAGAGTCACATACGGCAGATGTGTTGGGCTGGGTGAAGGGGAATGACAAAGAGCGGAGAGACAATCGAAGTAAGGTCGGAAACTGGACCTTTTTAGCAGCATATGATCAAGGGTTTGTCTGCTCACCGCATTTGTAGACGCCGAGATCCAGAGCTTGCTAGCGTCGGTAGTGAAAGCCGCGTCTAAGCATTTTGTCCAGCAATATACATTTCACTTGCCCGTAATCAGTCCGGCTCGTCCCCATTAGTCGGCATGCCGATTGCTCATTAACTTCGGGCCGGACGGGAACCAAGGTTCAGTCCGGGCTTAGCGTAAAGCTGTTTGCTGGCCCGCCCAACTGCTTTTTGCTGTCTGTTCGATGCTAATCTGTGTAGCAGCACTATGAGCTGTCTGTGCGAACACCGTTGGCATGTGCTTGTATACCAGAACTAAGCCAATAAGGAACAGGTTCGCTGTTTGCTTTTGATGTGTATTTGTCGATGGTGATATTTGCATGGGTATATGCGGGTATAAGTGAGGCGTCGCATCCGACTTCGCCGAGGGTCACGAGTAGAATGCTGATATCTTGCCAAGCATGCGGCGTACCTGAGTGGGAAGGATGATCGCGATGTCGAAGAACTCGGAAGAGAAACGTGTTGGCTTTATCCACACCGCCCCCCTGGCCAATAGGACTTTGGTTCCGTAACACGAAGTGCTAGTATTCACTAAACAGCTTCCCTAGAACCTCTTCTGCGCGCAGTCACATAGATTGACCAAAATTGGTGCTCCCAGGTTTCATACAAGTTCCTTCTATTGATACAGCACTGCTCAAATGCATCATAGAGCACTATGCTACTGACTCGCCTCCGAATTATCAAGGGCATGCGGCGTAGTGCAGTTGAAGGACTGTAGGGCAGTTTTCGTTTCAACTATGGGGTTTGCTGCCGCTGTCGGTACTATGGTCCAGTTGGGTCCTCCCTGGGATGAGTACTTGCAATCGCTTTGTATTTCCGGTACCCTACACTATAAATTCTTAGGGAGCTTTTCAGAAGCAAAGCGAGGAAGTTCAGCATGAAGTTGTAGAACCAATCACTGATCACTGCGTTCCACTAAAGGACACTGTGTTAGGGCCTGCGCACACTCCTTGTTCGTTCGGTAGTGAGAATATGGAGTATGAGGCAAACAAATCCTGGCCTTGCGAAAATATCCAGCTCTTTAGTTGCATGGCGGTTAGCCCATCACGATTGGTAGGTGTGGAACTAGGCCAAGAAGGTCGAGGAGAAACCGGTTATAGGTTGTTACTATGAATTGAGAGCGCCGTATGCGCGGGAAGCGCTGTCCATGAAGTCCATAGACGACAATTCTGGACAAGAGATATTGCTATCGTGCGACTTACAATATAATCGACTTGGAATGTAAATTTATTCGACTGACAAGCTGACGAGCAGGCAAACAGACACGTCGCCTTGAGATCGCCAAAAAACTACCCGCAGAAACTTATTAAGCCATAGACATCTCGGCGTACATAGACCGGTGAGAAGGTCGAATGACCAACTTGCGCAGGTGTGAGAATGAGGGAGTCAAAACCGGAAGACCCTTGTGCAGCTGCTGTGCCGCCCTCTCTGGCGCCGGGACTTCCTGTTTGTAGACCCGCGAATATAAATAGAAGGTAGAGCCTTGAAGAATCGGCGTTAAAAGGTGAGGCGTTGTGATAGCGCTCGAGGGATGTGGGAAAGTCAGTCGTGGATGACCTCGCCTGTTGGGGCATGAGGTGTCGTTGCCGGGTGCCCGTGCACGCACATCCTTTCGGGACATCGGGAAGCTTGACGTGAGCCGAACCGATGGAGGAAGCCGAACACATGACCGCGCTAGGTAACTCCGAGCCAAGACATCGCGAAATATCTCCCCGCAACCGCAACTACGACCCACACAATCGACCACATCGCCGATCTTGATAGGAACGCCACTGCTAGGAATATAGACCGGGAGACGGATTGATCTTGTCCTCTTAGAGAGCTTGTAGGTCTAATATCTAGCTCAAATGCGATGCTTCATGAGGGGCACGACTGACATGCTCTATAGGAGGGACAAAATAATTCGATTTTCCAACAAAAACGACAACAACCGCGTTCGAAATGAACCCTAGAGTAGAGGAAGTGAGTGACTCGGACGAAAGCGCCAGCGACCCCTCAGAGACCGATCTCGATGATGTTACCTCACTCATCAGGCCTGCACAAGTACCAACGTCCTCTTCCAGGCCGGCACAAATGCTGCAGCCACAGTCGCCAGCCGTCAAGCAATCCAATGATCGCGAGAAGTCCAAACATTTCCAATGCCTCTACCCCATATACTTCGACAAGCTGCGGACACGGGCCGAAGGACGGCGAGTTGGAAGCGAGCTTGCAGTTGAAAGCCCTCTCGCTCGCGAGATGGCAGATGCGGCAG
Source organism: Herpotrichia juniperi (assembly GCA_014905255.1). Lineage (NCBI taxonomy): Eukaryota > Fungi > Ascomycota > Dothideomycetes > Pleosporales > Melanommataceae > Herpotrichia > Herpotrichia juniperi. The sequence continues at coordinate 276,890 of BLYF01000019.1, read as the reverse complement.
CAAGCCTAGGACTTCAGACTGTCTTTGAGCCCGACAAAACGCATCCTAAAGACTGGAGTAATCCTGGGCGAGTCCGCGTATTGCTCAAGCAGGACGGAAAGCTCGTGGCTAGGAATATCAAGAACAAACATCACCTCTACATTCTGATATCCGAATATTTAAAAGATCACCCCACGCAGAGGAACACGCCGCTAAGGCTGCAGATCCAAGGGATGCCACCACCAAAAGAGCCGCTGCCTGAACCTGCTGTCCCAAGAGGGTGGAAGATGAACCCAATTCTTCCACTACACTCACCAGCGTTGACGGGAGGTGGTGTATCGGAGAATTTTCTTCAAGATATGATGGCTGAAATGGGCGGCGGAGATATGGGAGCAGCGGGTGGAAGTGCCATCGAGGGCAAAAAGCAAAAGAAGGATAAGAAAAAGAAATAGAAATGAAGAGACAAGACGGCACGCAGCAGCACAACCGCCAACCTTTCGCTGAGCGAATGGCATTCCCGGATCGAATGACCTCGATGCTGGGCTTGCTTTTGTAAGGACTGCACGTACCAAAGCGATGCACGAGCTCCTTCCTTGTGGATGGCGTATAAGGCAATAATAAGCCTCGTCTAGATTACTTACATCACGATCAGCACTCGCATCATCCATCTTTGCAATCAGCAGCGAGATGGGTTGATATCCAATAAAATCGAATCAACAAAATTTAAACAAACCATCGGACAGAGCATAGAATGCGCTCAGCACTTTCTATTCCCTATCATTAGCGAAGTAAATTGCCGAGTTGTTTTCGTATCCCCGTATGCACAGCCCCATCACTGGCGTCTGCCACTACCTCCAAAACGCCAGAGCACAGAACATCATCATTTGTACAACCAAGGCGACCAATATCATGTTATCTTCGTGCTCCCATCATTTCTAAGCATTGTTCTTCGGCCTGGATCTCCAGGTTCTCGTGCGAGTGAGCTGCAGGTCGACGGCACATTATGCAGCCACATAATTCCCAGCACCATCAGTGCGGACTTCCACTCCTCCTATGAGTATGCCCCATGTTCCATGCTCCAAGTCTGGGCCATCAGCCGTACGCTTTCCTTCTCCAACACGGTGTGGAACTGTCTCGCGTACTCTGACTCTTGGCTCTGACTGTTCAGCTCAGCTCACCCAACACCGGCGTGAACCTTACTATTCTCATGATCTTGCTACGTGCTTTGACCCCCGATCAGCACGGCCGTGCATGAAACTGTTGCCGAAGTCCAGACCCTAGAAGCAATTCTACGTAGCTGGAAAAGGGGCTAGTGCAACTTTACGTCACTACTGTATACACTACAGGTACTGGATGTTTGCATCTAGCAAGACTTTTCTGTGTTCTTAACTAAGATAAATAGCCAAAGGGTTGGGGTCTCGATCAGTAATGAAGATGCAGAGCCGTACTGGTCAACCTCTTTAGCCATGGAAGGAAAGACACTGAAGCGAGCATGTAAGTACACATCATATAATCACTGTCATCAAAAGATCCGATGTTTGTTCAAGACCTGGTTGACATTATAGCATTATGTACCCTAGGTATCAGCCGTCAACTACCCCAACACCATACCACTCATAAAACCTCACATGCCATATATGTTCATGAAATCATCTCCCTTCTCTCCTTCATGTGCACCACCACCTAAGCAGTGACACCAGCGGCCTGCGCGAACCCCAGTCTCGGGGTAGAGCTCAGCTCGTGAACAACATACTTGCTCTTGAGGAAGATATCTCCGAAAATGCTGAAACCAATACCGGTGTTATCCTGGATGCCTCCGTAGCAGGTAGACGATCCAGTGGTGACAGGCGCGTAGTTGATGTACTGTCCAGGCACGACCTGGTTCACACCTCCGATGACGGCGGTGAAAGAAGGCAGAGTAGCAGAGCAGGGGAACACGTATCCACCGTAAGTCGCAGAGTTGCTGGATCCGGTAACCTTGGCGTAGTATGCCTTCACGACAGCGGTTGGGAGGTAGAGGAGCGTGGTTCCTGAGTCGGCGATGGCGTCGATGGATGTCTTGACAACGGTGCCGGTACCCACTGCGTAGCCGGTGGAAGTGAACTCCCAGAATCCGGAGGAGGTAATCACGTTCACGTAGGTGATGGCTCCAGTGTATTTAGCAGTGTCGATGAAGCCGAAATCGTAGCTACCGGCGGCATGGTACTTCAATCCCAGAGAGAAGACTGGCAGAGCAAGCGTGCTGTGCACGGTATCGAACCAGGTCTTGGCCTTGGTGGGGGACACGGTGTTGATGCTGCTGAAGGCGAGGCCGAGCAGACCATCGGTGTCTTTGTCGGCGGCGAAGGTGCTGGACACAGATGTGGCGGCTTCAACGGCTTGGGAAGTGGCAGTCACGCCACCGACGACGACTTTGTCGGCGTAGACGGTTCCAGCGGCGCCGGAACCGTCGCCGTAGGAGATCTTCCATGTGGCACCAGAAACCTTCTTGCTTGCATCGGCTTTGTAGTAGTCATGGCCGGAGAGCTGGGTGGAGGGCTGGAGGGAGGAGAAGGCCCAGCTATAGAAGGTTAGTAGTGCTCATTGTGAGGTTTTAAGTTGTAGTGAGACCAAATCGACGCCGTGATTGCTGTAAAGAATTGATCAAGAAGGATTGTCCCGCAAAGTGCCCAGAAATGTAAGCTCTGTGCGAAACAATCCCTCGACAAAACCCCAATTAATTCTCATATGCCGGTTCAACAAAACGCTCTGCAGCTTGCAGATTACGTCAGGCATGCATAGAATGTGCCAATTTGAACATGCATATCAGGATGAATTGGTCTTGGCGCACATCCTAAAACGGTCGACCATAACAGAAATAAGATGCAACTTACAGATCAGCAGATCCAGTATCAAAATCAAGCTGGAGAGTTGTGTTTCCAATGGTAACTGGGCTCAAGTACAAGCTGTCATACTCATCTCCCGGCACCGCAGGCGCAGTACCAGTAGGACCGGCGGCGGCAGCAGCGAGAACATTGGCGGGCACAGCCTTGTTGTACTTGCGGAAAGTCTGTGCCTTGGATAGAGCACCGTTTTTGGCGAAGGTAGAGCGCAATTCTTGGTGGACAGTGAAGGCCTTGCGCCTCTGGAGCTCGACTGGAGTGGCGGCGACAGCACTAATGAAAGCAAGGGCCGCGGTGAGGGAGGCAATTGAAGGCATCTTGAAAGTTCTGGCTGAGACAAACTGGGTGGATGAAGAAGTGAGAGTGTAGAGTCCTCGATGGCTTGTGAGTGAGAGGATGAAGATTCACTGGAAGGGCGAGGCCTCTGTCTTTATACATACATCATGTCCTGGTAGACAGAGCAGCACGACCGGCAGCCATGGTGGTGCATGGCCATCATCCACGCCCGGGGCGCAAGTCCCCGCTATGTCGATCACGTCTTCAATCAAAAAGATGGCCACTCAAGGCGAGAGATCCTATCTTGGCAGGTACATGTAGGTGCTACATTTCTTGAGATCGGCGCCGTTGTTTACCTGCTGCTTTGGGGAGCTGTCCGGGGCCTGAGGCGCATGCATCAATGGGTGGGCGAATGCCACCATATCCGGCGCGGATCGTGGCTGTTGAAACGCAAAACAGCCTTTTGAGATATTGCCCCGCTAGAGCCCTGCCTTGCCCGTACGACATTAGAGCAAGAGACCTCAGATTGAGAGGTACAATGCAACAATTGGACCGCGGAAATGATGTAAGAAGTAGCGCTGGCTCGGAGCGGACCGTAGTGACAGAGACTAAACAAACACCAAAGCAAACGGTAGCACAGCCATTGGCCTCCTTCTTTGATGAAGGAAGGGTGTGTCTCAACTCAAGGCTTGCTTTTGCTGATCATATTCCCGTTTGTACAATACGTCAGAGGAGAAAGGATCATGGTGATGGAGGGGGTGTAGGAAATTGATGCAGCGCGCCACTCAAGCCTTCTGAGGAGATTCAAGCATTCATCCTGGTCCTTGGCATTAGCAAGCCTTTGATCTGATAGTAGCCGCTGGCTGGCTAGACCTGTGATTGCAGGTACAAGCGGTGGAATGCATCAAACGGGACTGTGTATCGGGCGGTTGATTCGTGACTCTTCCGCATGCCAGCAGCCTTGGAGAGACAAGGCATGGCGCCGACAATACAGGGGCACACTGTCTTACAATACAACTTCGCCCCACATCCAGGGTCCTTTCCAGGTCGCTGGCGATCGTGATCCTGATAATGGCATCATGGATGCCGACTCAGCACGTAAGGCAATGACCAGAAAACGCGATTGCCCGGTCAAACACAGTGGCGATGCTGTCGCGATTCTGTCCAATGGATAGTGGAAGGCTGATTGAGCTGTCGGCCGTTTAGTGGTCAAATGTTGCCGATATTAGATTAAATGCCAGAACCTAGATATAACGCATGGATAGAAGCGTTGCAAGATGCGAACGGGGGTGTCGATAACGGCAGTGTGGTCGAAAGAAGGTGAGAATGAGCCACAACCCCACGGTCTAGTATCGTCGCGGCTAACCCTTTCTGACATCTAGAAACGACCATCACAACGCCGGCGATGCCCATACACCAATCCCTCTCCAAACCACACAATGCGCCTCGTCCTGATATCAAACACCTCGCCAACCACACATCTCAGGTGGGAGCCTGATATTTATCACGAGGCACCATTCCCGCACGACTACACATTCAACCTGCCCCATCCGGCCACCCCCCTGCCGTCGATCTCTCGGCCTTCAACTACACACCTCCCCATCTCAGATAAACCATGCGGATGTCGTGAAATCAAGCAGTCGGTAAAGTAACAAGCTTAATACCCAGATAACAAGACTTGGGAAGCTTTCTTGGTACTGTAGGAGAGGGTAGTTGCTGGGACTGACAGTCGAACGCCGCAAGCGTACAGATAGGAGCCTCATTCGATGCGATGTGATGCGGAGAGCAGAAGGAGAGAGATCCTGGATGAACGTCTCCCGCACTTCGCGCTCGACCTAATCTCTCGACCAACTGCCATCGCGTGCGCCCTGTAACCGCCATTCCACCTTACTCATTCTGAGGCTTGTTTACACCGTCCGGGCTGTGGGGCAGACCTATCAAACTCAGACGGCGTACCCGACGTCCACCTTTCTCCAGGTACTCCTCGGCTTGAGCCAAAACCGTGCGCTACAGAATGACATCAATTCAGCCTACGACCACGCGATATTGGTCTCACATTGCTAAAGAAGCCGCCAGGTTTCCGCCGCAAGCCTTTCTGTACAGAATAGGCTCATCGTGACAACTAAACCCCGGGGCTAGGCATTGCAGCTGAGCTACACAGGGGTGCCAACGGCGGTTATGCGGCGCGCAGTGATCTGAGCTTCCCCATTTGGCGCCACAGCCGTAGATCAAGATACACTGAAAAGGTATGACTACGTAAATCCACTATCTGCAGTCACGTAAGGCCGATGGCGACATTGCAAGCTGTCTATGTGATGGACGGATTGAGCATATAGGTAAGTATCCGCAAGACATTTGTGGACTTGCTTATTCAAACACGTTTTTAGAATGTGACCTTCGCTTTTAGGGTTAATCAAAGCCTCTTGCCCGTTAGTCGATATTGGCAACCAAGAACAAGATGTTTCCCCGGAACTGAGAACAGGAGCAAGATAAGATGTGAGACATGGGTATCTATTGTGAAGCTAAGTAGTGTTCTCGAATATTCTTGTTCATCAGGTCCCGATTTTGGGGACCTGAGTCACACGCTACAGGAGTGGTACTGATTTCTAGCCAGTAGCCGGAAAGATCAGTCTATCTTGAAGTTGCCCAACTGTATCTGCCAAAGTTGCTCGTACAACGCTCAGTCTGCCCCCACGGCGCCTTGCAGTTCGAGCAATGCTGCTTGGTATGTCTTTCTCCTATTCCATGTGACACTCTTCTTCTTCGGTTCGAATCGTACAACTGGTCTCTCGCCGCGTTTGATGGTCCCACCCGTAGCGACGGCGACCTGCTTCCAGAACCACGCAGCCTCTGTCTTTGTGTACAAGGTCCATGCTTCTCCTGCTTTCCCGGCACGCGCAGTACGTCCAACGCGGTGCACATAGCTCGTGATGCCCGAGGGAACGTCGTAGTTGATCACATGTGTGATATCGGGGATGTCCAATCCACGGGATGCTGCGTCGGACGCGATAAGAATCTTGAAGGCACCGTTGGTGAACGCTTTCAGCAGCTTCTTAGCCGCTTTGTCGGTTGAGGAGGGAGTCATGGTCCTTGTGAACGATTTGAGGGTTGGCTCGAGGATGGAAATAAGGTGAGCTAGCCTAGAAGCGCTCTCATTGCTCTTGGTAAAGATCAGAATCCGGCCATTGTGCTTCGAGATTGACTTGGCGTCTAAATTGCCTTGTTGAGTCTGTTCCACGTCGGAATCATCAGATGAACTATCGGAATCAGAGTCGGATTCGGCAGATGTGTCATCTCCTTTGTCTTGGTTGAGTGGTGGGGGTGCGTTCTGGAATACCCGAACCAAGAGAAGATGCAAAAGGTACAACGGTTTATTCGAACCATCGCCAACAGGAATCGCAAACTCGTGCAAAGTCGAAGGTAGCTCAAAGACGTCACCATCAGTGGGTAGAAGTACTTTAGGTGTCTCATCCTCAACTACGATCAGTTTTGGTCTCTTTAGTTTGAGGCTCCCAAGTTTTGTCAGATCCTTCCTTATCGTAGCACTGAGGACGATCTTCGTAACGTTTCGACGATTCGGTAGGGCAATGGACCAATTGGAGGTTTCTCGTCGTTTGCGGAGCTGTTCTTGGGTGCTCATAAAGTCTTCAGGGGTTTCGCCATGCAGATGTTCCATCAGCACGGTAGCCCATCCCTGGAAGTTCTGGTTCAGGAGTTGATCTGCTTCGTCGATAACCAGCCACCTCACAGAGCGGAGAAGAAAGCCGGTGGTTGATTCGAGATGCTCCACAAGGCGACCAGGGGTACATATAAGAATGTCAACCCCACTGTCATACTGCGGGACATGATCGGCAGGCATGGCTTCCAAATCGTGTAGAATGCCGGCGCGTGCAACTAATCCACTCTGTATTTGTATGGTGGCCCTCTCGTGCAGCTCTTTCGCGCGTTTCGGGTCATACAGAGCTCTCGTCTTTACGAGCAGCTTCTGTTCAGTTGCGAAAGGAACGTTGCCAATGGCGGTTCCCACTTTGAGCTTCGTTCCCGCGCATAGTTCTTCGGCAACTGTTAGGGCTTGATCAACAAGTTGTCTCGTTGGAACCACGACAATTGCTGACAATGTGGTGACAACTCGTTCTCTCAGAGCCTCAACAATGGGGAGTAGATATGCAAGAGTCTTCCCGGACCCTGTCTTAGCCGAGACGCATATATCACCGAGGTGTTGGTCAAATCCAGGATGTAGCATGGGTAGTAACGCGGATTGTACGGCCAGCGCATCCTGATAGCCCTGCTTTTCCAGTTTCTTAAGAAAGAAGGGATGTACGCCCAGTTCACTGAATGAAGTGACTTGGGACGATTTGACGGAGACAGGTTTCGCAAGCCATGCTGGTAGCGTCGAAAAGGTCGGATCGAAAGCAGGCTCTGGGATTGGTGCAGGTTGTGGAAGGGGTTCGAGATCTTCCTCAATTAGCATTTGCACGAATGAAACCCTCTTCAAAACATACCGTGAAGGACTTCTGAGGGCAGTTCTTGCTGCTCTACATCGGGCTCAAGCTTTCCGCTTGCGCGCGCAGCTTCTACCAGCTTGGAAGATTTTTCGTACTTGGAGAGTATCGCCTTGTGCTTCTTAGACGTTACCCCGGAGTCCACCTCGATTTCTTCTTCATCAACCTTCGATTCCCGTTTGCGCTTCTTGGGCTTCTTGCTAGCTTTTGCGGGCGATGGTTCCACAGCATCTTCCTCGATCGCGGCCTTGGGTACAGGAGGAGCCGGTGGTTTTGTAACGATTGTCTTCTTGATTGCCGCGACGGGGGGCGCCCATCTCTGGTATATCGGCGCCGACATTTTGGCGTGATCAGGTTGACGAAAGTCGCAAGTTCAAATCATTGAAGATTAATTTCTCGGGAACGCCAAGACCGCGGGGCTTGAAAACGCCGACATGCATCGCCGCGGCCGCTAGGAGTGTTCAGTTCACTCCCGCAACACCTCCGCATATCCCTACGAACTGCACTCTTCTAATCGCAACGCACCCTACGCCACTCCTTACAACAAAACAAACACTCAATTCCAAGCACACGTCAAAAGGATTGATCTAGCCCTGTGCTACCGTATTCTAGCTGCCACAGTGGACTATGCACTGAAAGGAAGGCCCGAGGGGATGTACCTAGATTGCGATACCGCACCCCACAACAAGGACGCTGTCCTCGAGGTGGCCCAAGATGCCCTACAATATTGCGTATGCTAATATGATAATGACATTCTTCTACGAACAGCAAGCTAATTCTCGGCAGCATGTTCTGTGACTTCTTCTTTCCACAGCCCGGTATGGAACTCATTGTCTTCTATACGCAAACAAGCCATCTCATATATGCTAGGTGGAGTTGAGAGTCACATATACCAGCTATCAAGCGTGAGTTCATTCCCTAGCCATGATGTGCTCGCGTTGCTCACACTCCACAGAAACTCATTGACCGCGGTCACAAAGTCGTAATAGTAACCCATGCATACGCTGGCCGCACGGGCATCCGATATCTCACCAACGGCCTCAAGGTCTACCACGTACCCTTCTTCGTCGTCTACCGCGAAACCACCTTCCCAACTGTTTTCTCCTTCTTCCCCATATTCCGGAACATCGTGATCCGTGAGCAGATTGACATTGTGCACGGTCATGGCAGTCTCAGTAGCTTCTGTCTAGAGGCCATCATACATGCGCGGACAATGGGGTTGAGAACTGTGTTTACGGACCACAGCTTGTTCGGTTTCGCGGACGCGGCGAGCATACTTGCGAACAAGCTGTTGAAGTTTACTTTGAGCGATGTGGACCATGTCATTTGCGTCAGCCATACCTGCAAAGAGAACACGGTTCTGAGAGCTTCGTTGGATCCGCTCATGGTCTCTGTCATCCCCAACGCCGTCGTTGCGGAGAACTTCCGACCCCTCTCACACAATTCCCGTGACTCGAGTCACCGCACCGCACCTGGGCCTCCACAGCCCAAAGGTCCGAATGATATAATAACCATCGTTGTCATCTCCCGTCTTTTTTACAACAAGGGCACTGATCTCCTCATAGCTGCCATCCCGCGCATCCTCGCGACCCACCCCAACGTTCGCTTCATCATCGCGGGCAGTGGGCCCAAGGCCATTGATCTGGAACAAACGATTGAGCGCAATGTGCTGCAGGATAGGGTGTTACTTCTCGGTCCTGTTCGCCACGAGGAGGTCAGAGATGTTATGGTGCGAGGGCAGATCTTCATAAATCCTTCTCTTACAGAAGCATTCGGGACCGTTATCGTCGAAGCAGCGTCATGTGGCCTATATGTTGTATGCACCCGCGTGGGTGGCATCCCGGAAGTCCTACCCAGCCATATGACTGAATTTGCCAAGCCCGAAGAAGACGATATCGTAGCTGCGACGGGCCGTGCGATTGCGAAGCTAAGAGAAGGGAAAGTTAGGACAGAGTTATTTCACAACCAGGTTAAACAGATGTACTCTTGGACGGACGTTGCACAGCGCACTGAACGTGTGTACGATGGAATCAGCGGAGCATTGAGTCACGATGAGTTCTATCAAGGCGCAGGAGCTGGCGGCGGTTGGAGTGCGACAAGAGGCCGTGCGGGCGTCCAGAGCTTTGCACTCATAGAGAGGCTCAAGAGATACTATGGGTGCGGTATTTGGGCTGGAAAGCTCTTCTGTCTCTGCGTTATTGTGGATTACCTGCTCTATGTCATCCTTGAGATCTGCGCACCAAGATCGCACATCGACATATGCAGGAATTGGCCAAAAAAGGATCTGAACGATGGGAAAGAGATGGAGGTTGATGTGGCCAAAGATGAAAGTGGGATAAGCCGAAAGCGAAGCTCGCGATACCGAGAGAGAAGTGAGACGAACGAGCGAAGAAGTCGGTTGAGGGTTCACGAGCATGACCAAGACACAAGAAAGATATGATTTTGAAAGTGTTTGAAGTTTTAAATATTACGACTCTCTTACGGAATTCCTCGCCCGGCCAACTGGACCGGACGAAACACACCAGAGCAATCGTTAAGAAGGTATAGTATATCTACGTAGCCTCATCAAAGGCCCATGAAAATCAGACTCAATCACCCAAACGCCGACGCTATGCAACACACAAATCTCATCGCACCTATCGAACCTCTCGCTCAAGCGTAGAACCAGTACTCGGCAGCATACGGCACCGAGATGGGTCCAGAGACGCCCTCGCATGTCTTGGGTGCCACACCACCAGCAGTATTGAGCCTGTACACCTCCTTGTATTGGCCTGCAGTTCCCGCAAGCTTCAACCATGGCACCGATCCGAGTCCGTTGGTGCCCTTGGACGCAGAATCAGGCGCATTGGAGGTAGCGTTCTTCGCAGCTTGGACGAATCCATACTTGTGAAGATCGGTGTCGAGGAGGAACAGAGGAGCTCCGTCTTTGGTGAACTCGTGGTGTCCAGACAGCATTTGTTGCGCGATTTCAGAAGTGGGGACTGCGTAATCGAGCGCCATGGTCGTGACGTCGGCGAGGACAGAGGGAGCACGGACAGCTGTGCAGGTGGCGTTGAAGAGAGAGGCGATGGCGCCGATTGCTACGGGCTTCTCGGTTGCGGCGGCGGAACTGCATGTGTAGTTCTGGATGCCGCGGCCGATAGCTACGTGGCGGAGGGTGTAGCCTGCTCCTGGGAGGGGGAGAGGTGTGGGTGCTGTGAACAAGGTTAGCAAAGAGTCGAAACGAAGAGGTGGTGATAGAGGGGAGAAGAGAACGGACCAATAGGCATCTTAACACTAGAAAGATCACACACGCCGTCTTGGAGAGCTGCCAGGGCCTTCGCTGGGATGGAGCGGCGGGCGATGATGTTGGAAAGAGAGTCAGATGTGGGTGTGGGAGCCGCGAAGAGTGTGGCAGGCGCAAGGGCCATGAGGAGGGCGACGGAGTTTGAGAAGAGCATAGTTGCGGATATTGTGTGTTGTTTTTGTGGGTGGGTTTGGTATTATGGGATGAAACGGGGAGGCAAGATATCCAGATCTCTGCGTAAAGGAAACGATGGACCAAAGAGAATAAAACAGGAAAGAAATGTGAGTGTGGGACTGGACTGGAGATGTTCGAACTGCTGGTGGGATAATGTTTGTTTGTGAGGCCCACGGCCAGTCCATATATACATCGATGTTTCTCGACCCCCCGGCACGCGTCCATCCAACCTCCCCTCCCGCAGAGCCGTTGATCCCAAGCGCCACGACTGGGCAAAAATAGACGTCGTGGTCAGGATGACTGCTGATTGGCTTGGCAAGGGCCACGTCTTACGCGCCCGCGGGCACCATGCCTCATCGGGGGCATAAGCGGCTCGGAAGATTTTCCAAGCGTCCAAGCGCCTGTGCTCGCAAATGGCCCAAGGTGGCTATTTTGGGGGAATTGATTTGTGTGGGTGGTTGGTGCGCGGTGAGAGGCACGCGCGGTGAGATGAGCATTTGCGAGCGATTGGGAATAGATCGGCAAATATAGAAAACAATTCGAAGGACGCGGGGACGGACGCGAGAGAGGATCTGGAGGGGCACGTCGATTTGGAACACTCGAGGCTGGTGGGTCGGCCTTGCGGGTCTGTCAGTCGTGGCTCACGTGGAGCTCTTCACGATGCCGCTTCGAGTGAGCACATCGCGCGATTGCTTCTTCCGTCTCGGTCGCTCGACTTTCTCCACTCCTCGCTCCCATGCATGTACACGCGTGCTCCAGTCTGCCAGTCCATCTCTAGCTCTCCACCCCGACGCAGAGCCGCTGGTGCAACCCTCCATCTCGGCCAGCATTCTCCAAATTAAAGAAGCATAATTTCCGCCAACCTGGCCGCTTCCGGCCTCGTCGCTGCACCGTCGCGAGAGCAAAACTTGGTAAATTAGCCCTCGATATAGCCAGAGCGGGCCTGGAAACGCCACTATCGCCGTTGTTTTGCCCCATGCGGCCGCGCAAGCGCTCGTGCTACGCGATTGGCCCTTTGCTGGGGAGGGGCAGGGGTTTGCGCGATGCTGTTTGGACGTGGCAGGGGGAGGTCCAGGACGGAGGGAACAACGAGGGAACAACGAGTGGAGAGCGGAAGGATGCCGTGGATTGCGTGTTTGGCTTGGATTGGAAGGGTCGGATGGTTGGATGGGAGAGTCTGGTTTTGGCCTTGGAGGGGCGCGAACTTATCGGGTTCGTCTGGGCGGGAGGCGATCTTTTTGGTGGGGAAGTTGAGGGTTTATTTCGAGGGAGAGGATTGGATGGTGTTTTGGCTTCTGGTGTTTCAATTGTCGCGTGTGCTCTTCTTCGGTATATATCACGTCTAGTCTTTGCTATCGATACCCATTCACGATGTACTCTTCATTTCTGACCATTTTCAGACCTTCTTGAATATAATTCCTTCCTTACTTAGCTTCCATGTTGTTACTATATCGAAGGTGCACAAATGGTCGACTTGATCTTCATTTCAAGAACCTCTTCATCATCTTTCTGCATAGCTCCCGTTCATCCTTTCGCCTTGCAGTAGGGTCGGTCCACATCCCTCATGCTCTTCACCGTCACGTTCTCATCCTTCCTTCTCCCTAGATGTCTTCGAACATACGCGTGTCGTTCCAAGAATGAACGCACATATGTATGTCATCTTGGACATCCTCCCCACGTGTTCACCCCTCACTCCTGCTTGTTTTCCTTAGATGCTCTCATGCATCCTGATCCTGCTTTCTTTATCCCGCATGTCTTCCAGCATGCATGTCTCTGAGGCGCTCTCATTCCCCCTCCTTTCCTTCGAGTCTCTCCCGTCCGTCATCAGTTCTAAAAACGAGTATCTGTAAGGCGGGCGGGGTAAGCTCAAGCCTTCTAATCATACTTGTGGTGAGACTTGGCTTCGAATTTCTAAGTTTACAAAGAAGGATCATGAAGCGTGCGCCACGTTCCGGGTGTTGAGGTGCCGAAGCACGCCCCATCGATTGCGATGGTCAGCAGTATAACCAACAGCGGTTGTCTCGGCAGAGAGTGACACATCCGAGAAGCGATGAATGCGGCGTTAAGTATCGAGTAATCTGGCAGTGCAAATCATGAAGTGATGATGTCCAGGTGACACTGAAGACTTTGGATATCGATAAAGTTTTACAGAAAGAAACGGTGACCTGGAAGGCAATGGATCCAGATCCGACCAGAATGACTGAAAAGAAAGATGGACATATTAAACGTACTAAGCTCCGCTAGCACAGATACCCAAGTACGCTTGATCGCTCCCAATGCCAACCTGTGCGCCTGATAGATACTAGTACACGCCCCCTCTCCCACTTTTCCGTAAGTGCCCATCCTACGACGCTCCCTCAGCGAAATCGTCCTTCTTCCACACCGCATCCCCAACATCGGGCACCGGTCCTCCAGCCGGTAGACTGACCGTCGCCACAACTCCCGCACTCCCCACAGAACTCCACAACATCCATAACACTAGCAAGTGCAACCCCATACAGTAAGCCGCGAACAGGTTTCTGCTCGTTCGTGTCTGAAGTACCAGCCTAGTCACCCTGAACACTAATTTCTCAAAGACACTCATCCGCTTCAACGCTCGCGCTGACTCTCTACCCCTAAAAGCAGCAAATGGTGAAATGGAAGACTCGTATGCAGAGCGGTACCGGTCTATATTCGCGCCTCCAGGGCTGTCGGGGCCCATGTGCATACTGCTGGGATTGGGGTTCGCGGAGTATGCTGAGGCCGAGGAGGCGGGCCCGCGGTTGTACGTTGATACGTAGCGGGTCTTCTCATACAGGTCGAGATTGTCCTTCTGCAGGGAGGCGATCTCACCCCGAAGCGATGAGACGGTGCCATAAGTCTTCTGCAATTCGGCTTCAAGCTCTGAGTTGCGTTTCTTGAACCGGTCTCTTTGCGCTGTGACCATGGGTAGGATGCCGGAGCCGCCGCCTACAGGTTCTCCTGCGCGGAGGGCGGCGAGGGTGTTTTGCTGGGCATGTGCTGGGTCCCAGCCTGATATTATAGAGGATGTCGGCGAGGCTCGTCTGGGCCGGCCACCACCGTAAGAGGACTGTTGATATCGTGATACGTAGGTTCCTGCCACTGATTGGGCGGAGGAGTCGAAGCCGCGTGTTGCTTGGTCCTGCGCCTTTTCTAGGTCTGATTCTAGGGTTTCATTTAGATTTCTAGACTTCTCGAGCTCCATGTTCGTGGTGGAGAGCTCTTCTTGTAACGCTTCCAATCGTGTTTGCAGGTCTTGATGTGACACTCGGAGGACTGTGAGTTCGTTGCCGAGCTTCTTGTTACGAGCAAGGAGAAGCTGCTCCAAGGTTTCGCCCTTCCCTTTGGAGGCGGTGCCATTGTGTGACAGGGCAATCTCTGTGGCCTCGTCGTCATCGTCTCCCGTTGCAAACTCGATGGACTAGAGAGAGAGAAAGAGTCAGCATTCTTTCGACGAACATATTAGGCGTATTTACCTTTAGTACTTCGAGCTCTTGCTTGACGTTCTCATAGTCGCCCCACTTCTGGACCTTTTCTTTCAGAGCATCCTTCTCGCTCTTCAAGGATTTGATCTCCCGCTCCAGGCTCCTAGTTTCCGTCTGCAAACGCGTCCGTTCAGATTCCTTTTCGAATTTAGACGTTTCCAGTTTCCGCATAAGTGACGAATTCTCAGAACGCAGGCGGAGGAAGGCGGGGTCATCTTCCACAGGTACAGGTTGAGTGGCACTTGCTGAAACAGATTGTGCCAATTCCAGACGCAACTGCTCATTCCGTGCTTCGACTTCAGCCAGACGATGGCTCGTCCTCTCCAGCTCAGAACTGACAATCTCGAGCTCCGCAGCGGTAGCGCCCCGGTGGGCTTCTCCATCCGCTTCCTCGCCCTTGCCCAGTCTCTGAGAGACCTCATAGCTGGCTTTGAGCTCTTTCAGCAGGCGGTCCTGGTTCTCAACCTTGTCTTCCAAGCTCTTCTCTTTGGCCTCCCAGTTGTCCTGCTTCTCGCTGAGTACTGCAGACCATGATGCTTCCACCTCTTTGATCTTGGAGTCTCGCGAATCCTCCAAGATCTTGCGCGCTGTCCGTTCCTCGGCGAGTTTCCTTTCCGTCTCTTCCAATTGCGTGGTGAGGTTGACGACACTCTTCTGCAGATGCTGGTTCTCGGACGTGAGCTTTGGGAGTGTCTCTTCGGCGGTGACGAGGGAATCGATAGAGGCTTCGAGGAGGGGATATGGGTCGGGGGCTTCAGATAGCGGAGAGTATGCCTGGAAGAAGGCGGCCTGGACGGTCTTGGACTGGTTCGATATGAGGTCGATGAAGCTCTGGTAAGCTATGTGCATATGTTAGCATGAACTGCGATGCTTAATATCATGGGCTATGTACACTTGAGCAGGGCCTTGAAGTCGTTCAGCTTGCTTGCATCGTCCAGCTTCCGGAAATCCTTGGTCTTCTGGGCCAGGTCTTTGCGTTGCGTCAGCGTGTCCCTCTGGTGGGCAACGATGTCCGAGGCGACGCTGTCGAGCTGGGGGATCAGCGAGGTCAGGTCGATGTTCCTCCACGCGCCGATGGCCGTCTGGAATTTGTTGTCTTCGGGTGCGTCAGGTGCGGTCCCTCCTCTGTGGGCTCCCTCGCGCGGCGCATCGCGGGAGCGTCTGGTCTCGTCGTCGTCTACTCCGCCCTCCATTCTTGCTGATCGGCTTTCCGGAACTGGTCCCTGTAGGCTTGTGTGTGGAATCCGGTTCCCTGGGGGGTCTCAGTAGTAGAGTCGTGAAGATGCGCAAACTTGCGGGGCGGGCATGGTGTTCAGATGTCGGGCGTGTACAAGAGCAAGCTGTCGACATCGCCGGCAATGCGGCACCTTCATTGGCTGGATCCCGACCAGCCTTCATTCACAGCCCGGGCCCCCCAAGGCAACCCACGCTCTCCAACATGCACATTACCCTCTCTCTGCTCGTGTCGCGCTCATAATGGCGAGGTCGGCGCGTGTGAATCATGGCACAAGCATCATCCGAAGCTCCACTGGCTACCCGCCCCGTCCCTCAAGTTGGCGCATTTGTACTGCACAAGCTCGCATCTGACCTCCCACTTTCCGCCGATGGTGAACAAGTGACGATAACATGTGTGGAAGCATGGAGTAAGTTGGCGCATATCCTTGGGCTACAGAATGTACAGCTAACCTCTATCACAGACGGCAACCTCTATGTCGGCACCTCGGCCGCTGAGATCCTCCACTTCGTCGTCCTCCCCCCCGAACCCAATGACCCGTCTGGCGAGCCTGAAGCCATCATCGCCTCAAGGCTTGAGCCCGTATACACACACCCAATTGGCGCCGGTGTGCAACAGATCCTCTTACTACCCAAGGTCAATAAAGCCTGCATCCTATGCAACAACACCCTCACCTTCTACTCGTTACCGGAACTAAGCGTAGACTCCAGCACAAAGCCATTAACATGTTCGTGGGTGGGTGGTGTCGATCTGAATATTGAAGACGAGGACTCAGGCGACGATGGCGTGGTTGTCATGCTGGGGTTGAAGAGCAGGATTCGACTGATCAGGATATCTGAACATGCACCCCCAAGGAGTCTCAAGACGATAGAATATGGAGGCTGTCTGATCTCCGTTCGCCGCGAAGCTTTCTCGTGCGCTGCTGACTCGCATTCGTACGCACTCTTGGATCTCGAACACCAACAGAAAATCGGATTGTTTCCAATCTCTTCCTTGGACTCTGACGCAGGTCATGTTGGTGGAGCTGCTGAGGACATCACAACAGCCCAACACGGGCCTTCGAGGAGCGTATCGTCGGCCAGTGTGCATCCAACGTTTCCTGCCGTGCAGGCAGAGCATCGAAGTCATGGTCGGAGTACTAGCTTGGGTGTCTTCGGCTCCAGCGATTCCCCGTCTTTACGTCCTATCAGCCCGCGTCCCCCCAGACAAAGGTATGGCTTTGACGTACCAGAGTCGTTATCCAGAAACCTATCACCTGCTCCCGGAATTTCCTCGCCGGGCTCCCCAGGCCGTTCGCCAGATAGGTCGCACCCAGAGAGGACATCGAGCCTTCCGAGAACTGGCGCTGCTTCGCCAGACAAACCTTTGCCTCCACCCCCGGAGCAAGCTTCGGCCGAGCAAGTGCCACAAAAAGAAGTTTCTCCACCTCCACCATTCATACCACTTCGACCTCACGTCGCATCACCATCACCCAATGAGTTCCTGCTCACAGTCGGCACTACGCCCTCCGAGCCAGGCGTTGGCATGTTCGTAAATCTAGACGGTGATATGTGCCGTGGAAGTATTCAGTTCAGCAGCTATCCTGACGCTATCGCCGTAAACGGCACTGGCATTGACATGTCAGCTTCAATGAGTCCAGATATGGATGCCGAAGAAGGTTACGTGTTGGCTGTCGTTCATCGCGAAGTTGAAGGGCATATTGAATATGGAGTTGAGATACAACGCTGGGATGTGGATCCCGAGGAAGGCGAAGCATCCAAAGAATGGCTAAATTTGGCGTCGCTTGGTACAGCGGTTGTGAAGAGTGGAGAGCAGGCCACAACACCCTTAGGGATGCGCACTGTTGTTGAGCCTACCGAACTCATCTTGTCGGAAATCGGTTCGAAACTTTCTGTGAAGCGCTTGAGACTATCATCCGAGGATCTGAAGATCCCTGAGAAGAGCAGAAAAGCCAAGTCAGCGCAAGAAAAAGCAGATCTTGAGTTCACAGAGCGACTCTCGAAACTCAAAACTCAGACCGTTCTGTGGGCAGGCAACCAAATATGGTGGGTTGTCCGAAACCCCCTAGTAACTCGCCTGGACGCTCGTTTAGAGGAGGCACAATCAACTGACGGAAAACGCATTCTACCTAATCGGAATCGACTCGAGAAAGTATTGGGCGATATACGCGGACAAGAGCCTCGCAATGCGTCCGAATATCTCAGTCTGATTTATATCCGACAAAAGGCTTCAGTGCTACTCCTTATGGAATTGATCCTACGGAGCAGTACAAACATAATCATCTTTGAGAATGAAAAACGTATTACCGAACAAGCTCTTGTTGACGGAGAAATTGACCCTCGAGTCATTGTCTCTCTCCTCCCGATCTTGTGCATGGAGGTGGTACAAGGACCCGAGGGTATACAGATATCTGGCGGTATCACGACGCTCGTTGAGCAATTTCTTCTTCAGAACGATTTGTCTACTATGCCAGCAGTTGTCAATGGACCATTCGGTGACAACCTCCTTCATCTGGTCAAGCGATACCTACTTTTCTGGAAGAGAAGAAAAGGCATGGCAAGCGTAACAAATGACCCATACGTCTTCCAGACCGTTGATGCCGCCATACTCCACATCCTACTCCTCTTAGATCGTGACAGCCCTAAGGGTCCAGCAACCGCTGGATCACTACGCGCAGAGTTGAACGAGCTAGTGGACAACGAAGTAGACTGCTTCGACCGCGCTGTCTCACTGCTCGAATCCTTCAACCGCCTCTACATTCTGTCTCGCTTCTATCAGCGCAACAGCAAGGCTTCCATGAAAGCGACCATGGTTCTTGCAACATGGCGACGTATACTAGAAGGCGAGACAGATGAGGGCGCAGAGTTTTTTGTTGATGGGGAATTAGAGCTCAGGAAGTATTTGAGCAGAATTCGAGACCAAGCGTTGGTCGAAGAGTACGGTGCTTGGCTCGCCAATCGCAATCCCAAACTAGGTGTGCAAATCTTTGCCGATGACCACGGTAGGGTGAAATTTGAGCCTACGAGGGCAGTCGCTATTTTGAAGGAGAAGGCGCCTGGTGCAGTCAAGGAGTACCTTGAGTATTTAGTATTCGGGAAGAAGGTGAACACCCCTGCAATTTATCTCTCTTCTTCGAACTCAAACATGGAACACATACTGATCATCTCCAGCACACCCAATACGTCAACGAACTAATAGCCTTCTACCTTGATATCGTAATAACCGAACTCGAATCCTCGGCCGACTCGCGCTCTATTCTCCTGAACACATACCTGACCTACCGCATCTTGGAACCCCCCAAACCCACATACCGGCAATTCATAACCGACAACGCCCTGCCGACAGAATGGTGGAACTCCCGCCTCCGCCTCCTCCAACTCCTTGGCTCCAATCAGCTCGCCACCTCATCATATGATGTCCCATCTGTGCTTGCGAGACTGGAACCGTACGAGCAAGAACTCGTCCCTGAAATGATCATCCTCAACGGCCGCCAGGGTAGACATCAGGAATCTATCCGTTTACTCACCCAAGGGTTAGGAGACTTCGATACCGCTATCAGCTATTGCCTCCTGGGTGGCTCTTCGATCTTCCGTCCCGACGGCTCAGGCTACGTCCCCGCTTCCGAAGTCCCGTCCAAAGACGAGCAATCGCGGTTGTTCCACTACCTTCTCCAAGAATTTCTGCGGTTAGACGACATCTCCCAGCGCATCGAGCAGACGGGCGAATTGCTCGAGCGCTTCGGGGGCTGGTTTGACGTCGGCGAAGTCCTGACGTTGATACCTGATGAGTGGGGCGTCGATGTGCTGGGTGCGTTTTTGATTCAGGCTCTGAGGAGACTAGTGAGGGAGAAGTGCGAGACGCAGATTGTGAGGGCTTTGAGCGATGCCCAAAACTCGATAACGAGCGATAGTTTGGTGGAGAGGGTTGAGGGGTTGGGACCTACAATTGAGAAGGTGTAGGAATTGCATGTATAGTATAGGAGGTAGTTGGATGTTGGAAGAAAGTACTTATTGTAGGTGGTCAGCTTTACTATTTATAGTCTTCTTCTACATAGCGTGTGTTAGTCCTCATGTCGAGCGCAATTCGTTCAAGACGCTGTTCCTTCCGATCTTAGCTTCTTCCCTTCCTGGTTTCCCTTCTAAACTTCAATCTGCCACATAGCTTATGAAGCGGCTCAACAAACACCAGGAATTGTGTCCAGCAAGGTCTATAGAAGAGAGCTCCGTGTTGACTCTCGCAAAGGCTGAGGCTGTGATGCTTGAGGCTGCAGAGCGATGAGCTGTGGAAGCTACATCGAAGCGAGAGCACCAACTCGCCGATATCGATAAAGTGCCACCTTAGTATGCGCCCTCTCACCGTACGCCCTTTATGTCATATTCAGCCCTTCGCTTTGTATCGACCATCGACACGCCGGCCAATCATATGTTCGCACCGCACGCCAGACAAGCAGAATCGGCGTCGTTTAATGACCGGGCCACCTAAACGTCCAAGTTTCTATTTTATCACTCGTTCATCACGCGCGCCTTTTTCACTAGACTTCACCGGGGAATTATCCAAACCACTAATATCATCGTGCTCAAGGTTCATCTTATACCTGTATTGCCGTTCATTCGAGCAATCAACACCGATTAAGACACCCCACAGCTACATTAACCAATAGCCACAGAACGGCAAACGCTGCAATGCGGGGCGAGGCACGGCGTTCATGTCCATCTTTATCAGATTAGGCAGCACCTTAGTTATAGATATATCTCTCTCTTTACGTTCTATGATATAAGGGCTTTTCTAATTCATTTTAGTGAAACAGCGAACGATCCTATAACCATCCTCAAGCCCAACTTTATTGCCCTGTTCGTCATGACCGCACCCCCAGGCTCAAAAACAGAGTACCACCATTTCATACCACAGTTTATTTTGAGAAATTTTTCTCATAAATACTCTACTTCGTCTTCTGGCTCCAAGCCTAGGCCAGGACGAAAATGGAGGAACAAGAAGACCAATCTCTATCCAGGCGATCCAGTACTGAGCATCATCGGCCTCAAGGATGAGGTACCAAAAATCTCCGAGTCACCGGTCAACCGAACGTTTGGAATGATGGATATGTATCGGGACATTTCAAACGCTACCGACCAGTATTATTTAGAGAAAGAAATCGGCAAACTCGAGTCTCGGGTCAGCGTAATCATAGCTGGCATCAAAAAAGCGTTTGAATCTGGACAAAGTGACAACTCAATGTCGCGCGATGAAAGAGATATACTACGCAAATTTCTCTTCATCATGAAATTCCGGGGACGGACCTTCCATCGACGCTTCCATGGTGATGAGTCTGGTAATTATGATGCAAACGATAAAGAACATTTGGAGAAATACATGCAAGAGAAAGGATACCAAAAACCCGTTGATGTGTGGTTCAGAAGCATTAAGACAATCCTGGACCTGAAGATGGACTTGGAAGGGAAATGGCAGCAAAAATTGCTGGCCGAGATATACCCTGATGATGCCATGTGGTTCATAATGCACACGGAATTCTATTTTCTCGCCTTCTGTACACCAGACCGTCCGAATGACGAGTTTATCCTAACGGAAAACTGCTACAACGTTTATGAGGGACCAAGCAATACCGTACTGAATCCGGACACTGGAGAGTACGAAGTCACTCTGTGGACATCCTATCACGAGTTCAGCCCTATAACACCAAAACTGATGCTAGTTCTTAGAAGTCTGATTCTTCCAAACCCAGAGGAAGACACCAATGAAGACATCAAGAAATGGAGAAGCCAGCTACATGAGGCCTCTGTTGGTTTACATGGCACCTCGATTACCGTCAAGTCATTGCTTGAGGATCTGCCCATTAAAAAACCCCGGAATTCATACTCTCAGGTCTTCGCCGAAGGAATCCAATTTCTGCCCGGTGAAGATGGTTCCCGACGCTCAAACCACCGGTTCACCTTCCCATTCTTCAAAATTAGCACAGGCCAAGTTCATAAGATCAACCGTCTGCTGCTCGAGAACGCATATCTCACATCCACAATTGCATTCAATTCTCAGTCCTCCCTGAAGGATTCCCTAGAACATTACCTTCAGCTGCCAGCTGATCGGGGCTCCAATCGGGAAAGCAATGCCAGATTGACGTATCTGAAAAAACTTGAGTCTGTTGTCCATTCGTGGGGATCTACTGTGAATATAACGTACAAACCCCCTCCCAGTGTAGATGATATGGACACGTTTGATAAAGAAGCGCTGGAGAAGTTGCGAAAGGCCTTTCTCAAACATATACCACAGCAGCCAACAGAGTTCATGAAGCTGTATAACAAGCTTGGTATGCGAAACTCTTCACACTCCTACATTGTTCTAATTTATATGGTTAGGGGGAAGCTACGACACCCTTTTCACGGATATGGAGCAAGTTGGGAGCATGCGTTTTCTAAGAATCAAAATCGACGTCTGCACTAAAGGTTTCCGTGAAGCCACACGAGAGAAAGTACGCAACAATCTAAGAGACCTCTTCTGTCAGCTTCCTGCTCGTCGCCTTTGGATGTATCTCAAGTCACTCAGACTAATGAGTCTATGCTCACCGGAATCATTCGAGGACAGACTCACTTCCCATGAATTCATGGACGGACCAGAAGACGTCATCGTCAAAGGTAAGACATATTTCTCAAATCCATAGTCCAACAAATGTTAAATCCGTGCAGTTAGCCATATTGTACGCCCTGAATGCCTCGGCCTTCTGCTACACTTTACCGTTATGCAGGACATACAACACAGACTATTCCCAGGACTTAATCCTTCCTCGGAGTTCGAACTTGATGAGGCCGGAGCACAACGCTATCAAAGGATCACACTTCTGACTTTCTCGCCCGGTAAGATATCTCCGCTCCATTCTTTCATAAAACATGCTAATATAGCTCAAGTGGGAAGTATTTGCAATTGCGGTAAGACATCATCCAGACCGACGGCCATATACATCATACTAACTGGCACTGCTAGGGATCGAATGCATCCAAAAAGCCGCAATGATTGTATCAACCATGCTTCGAGTCACAAAGAGTTACGAGCGACACATGAACCCGATATGGGGCGTTGACCAAAATATCGAGTTACTCACAAGAATGGCAGTGCGGGAAGATATGGGTTCGCTCCTTTCCAAAAGGCTACCTGAAGACACGTTGCAAGAGCTGGTTGACGTCTTGTTCAACGTTGTGTATCCTACATATACGAGACGCCTGACAGAATAGCTGCACGATTTCGAATCTCGTGATTCGAATCTTTCGAGTTCTTATTCCATTTCACGTTTCTGCTTACAATTCGCGTGTTCCTCAAGTCTCTAAGACGCAGTGAAACATTGGATTAGCCTTCCCTTCTAGGAGCTTCATGCAGGCCTTTCTCAGCCACTTACTCAATTTCAGCCCTCTATCTATTCCTTCCTCTCGACATAGTGGACCAAATGAATTTATACATTCTATTTCAACGATCATCTGTTTGCTCTGCTCCACCCCACTCTTCACCATAACCTCTAGGGCTTGCACAGGGGCACCTTCTTCTTGTGTTCTTTTAAAAAGGGCTCAGTATTTCATTGGATATATCTATATCCATAAACACCCCTCTTTTTTCCACATCCTCACTACTCCTCCCTGCATTCTTTTTTGAACATGGAATATCATATCAGCACTCTGCCTGCAAATAGTAGGCCGAACCCCCAAAGAGTCTCCCCGAAGCACCACCCAACCCTGTATATAACATGCAGAACAACAG